>OVAQ01000226.1:0-41598 GCA_900406345.1 Erysimum cheiri | reverse complement strand
ACAATTTTATATTTGAAGAACACCCTAGGTGTTCTCCCATTAAGGATGCCCTTATAACTAGCATGCGCATACTCTTCGATTTGAATTTGAATTATGACATTGATATAACTCAGACTATAAATTGCGATCAAATCCGTTAACAAAAAAAATAAAGATGCCCGATCATATTTGTCTCAAAAAAAATTTATATTTATTTTTAAAAAATAATAAATCTTTCAATACGATTTTGTTAAACAAATATTGCTTACAAACGAATAACAAGGAAACTTGTTAAGAGAAGAGAATAATGTTAAACAGTTTTGTCTGTAGCTTTACAATTCTATTTAAACGTTATTACTCTTTTAACATTTGGAAACAGAACTTAAAAACACACAAAAACATTTAGAAAGAGAAAAACAACTTTTATTGATCTAATGTCAAGAGATTTTTTTTGGGTTAAAGGTCCAATGAGTCAAGAGATGTAAGACTCTAATCCTGTAACCCAAAATACAAAATCTTTCGTTTTTGGATCAATTTACAAATATTACCAATAAAAAAGCTAGCCATTTTCTTCATAGCACCCCGCCGATAGTTTTTCATGTTTGCAAGTACCTATTTGCGCCATGGAAAAAACACATGGTTAAGGACTNGTTTGGGGCTTTTTTTTTTTTTTTTTTTTTTTTTTTTTTTTCCACAGAAACCCATTATATTAAGCTATCGGCTGGGGATACTCTGAAATGGAGAGCCAATCCGGCACCGACGTACTTACATGGCTGAAAATGACAAAACTACAAAAACGATAACAACATAAATTAAATGATAGAAGGAGGAGACTAGATGCCCTCCAGATAGTGAGTGTCGCTCCAAAAGAGGATATAAGAGAGCTAAAAGCCCTTGATAACTTGAGTTCGTCCGCTACGGGAGGTCGCTCGAAGAGATAGTGGGCAGGCCGAGTACAGCGAGGCCGCCATTCTAGTAAACATTGTCTCAAGAAGATTTTGAGTCTTCAGATGGTTTTTAAGAGACCAACTTGTACCTGAAATGTCGGAGCATTCCATCCCTGAAAAGGGAGGTCACAAGAAGGACGAGAGGAAACTATCGCGATCCACAAGCAAAGGGTGAAACACACGTCGAAGAACCGAAGTTGAAATTCTAAAAGGAGGAGACCCGAAGTGAACTTAGATATGATTGAGATGCAGTCCACCCCGGAGAAAAAGAAGTTCCAAAACATCATTGTGATTTCGAAGGAACACCAATCTAAGTAGTAGACGTGAAGGCCGTCCTTAAGACAGGAGACTTTGAATATTTCAAACGGCTTGAGAGCCGGATGGGCACATCCCATTGTAGAGGTGTAAACGAAGGAAAAATGTCTCTCCATAGGGGAGGAATTAGAGGTGAGACCTCGCTCCCATTGCAGGGGAATTACAATATGTCTCTCCTTAGAGGAGGAATTCTCAGGAAACGCCATCGGGTTTTCCAAAATATTTCCTCGGCTGTTTCCAACCGGAATGGCAAACGCCGAAGTAGAAAAGTCTCGGTTTTCATCACAAATTATCTTGAGATCCAAAAAATGGTCTGGGCCCTTCAGATCCAAAAAACATTGATATAGACTCTGGCTCAAAAGACAGGAAGTGTGGCTTGGGCCCAAAAACGCTAGGGCTCTTGTTGGATTCGAGAGGCTCATCACAATTAGGGTTTCAACCCTTTCTCGTTGCCACAGTACCTCAGGCTGGACGCAGAGGATGTGGCGGTTCAACGGAGAGGCGGCCGCCAACGCTGGAGAAACTTATCGAACTACAGGAGCGGATCTCACCTGCGGCTTGGGATCTTGACCGCTAGAATCGAGAAGTTCTTCGGTTAAAGATACCGGGAAGGAGAGAAAACCTGAGAATCTCTCTTGGCCACTGGAGACCAGAAAAATCATGAGTTTGCCGGACCAGAGTTTTAGCTTGTCAATATGGTCTCGCCGGTTGGAAGACACGGCGGATGGAGAGCGGCAGTAAAACTTAGATCTGCAGCAGTCTTCGGTCATGGAGGCTGAGGATACCGAGAAGCATACCAAAACGTCGATGGTGATATCCGGCATCACCCGGAAAATCGACCTCGACTGGTTGCTGCAAGTGGTGGTGGATAAATCTGTGGCGGCGGTGCAAGGAAGAAGCCACACTTCCGAAGGTTTTCCAAGTAAGACCGGAGAGAACCGGTGAAGGCTATGACGAGGGTATAATCGCCGGTTAAGAATGGAGCAAAGCTGGAGAGAACAGGTGGGTGTTGGAGGTTTCCGGAGCAGGGGCAATGGTCTTCGGTCCGAGGCCGAGAACGGGCCTACATCCATCCAACCCAATAAACTATAACTCCAATACAGGTCCATTAAAGGCACAACCCAGGAGTGGCTCACAAACTGCACAGCCAAAGGGTGGCCCATTAACAAAAACCCTAGAGTCGAAGCATACTCATGGGATTGGAAGGATGTACGGCTGGTGACTGGAGGCGGATCAGTGAATGGCACAGAGCCGCGATAGCCTGATAGAACTGAGGATCTCGCCGTTGACTGCGTCAACCAGCGGAGTAGGGAAAATATTCTCGCCAACCAAAAGGTCTGACGGAGTGTGGTAGGCGAAGATAGAGTTCCGACCACCGGAGCTTTTTGCATCATCACCGGAATATGACACCAGAAGAGAGAGCCTTCTATCTGGTTACAACCAAACGAAACCGGAAGTCTGGGACAGACACAGATCGAAGGAAAATGGAGCAAGATAGTCACGTCCGGGAGATGGAAAGGGGAGTATCGCAAGATCCGGGAGATAGAAAGGGGAGAGACGGCGCTTCTCAATCGCGACAGAGAAGGAATAACTACTCCTCTACATGGTCTAGAATGCTCGCTCAAGCAACAAAGAGCAAAGTGATGGAGAACTGTGAATAGAGCCAGAGGGGAGGATAGATCTAGCCATTCCAGTGGCTTTGAAAGGCATATGATGTTCTTCACTACTGTTGTCTCGTCGGAGAAGACGAATATGAAGCAGACGAGCATGAAGATGACAAATAATGGTCTCGCCGGCGACAAAGTCAGCCAACAGAAATAATATAAGGTTCTCGCCGGATAAAAGGGCCGGCGGACGGAGAGAGGGTTGAGGACAGCTAGGACAAGATCTCCGACTTCTGGATTTGACTTCCTTAAAGAGACACAATGGTCGGGAGAAGACATCGGGGCTTCAAATATAACGAAAATGGCAAGACGTCGATGGAGAAACGAGTAGAGAGAGGAAATAACCCGACGCCGAGAGGCAAAAGCTCAATCGGCGTCGGAGATCCTGGACGATCTGCTTGCCTCGATAATGATGTCCGAGAGAGAATTCAAAATTCAAAAAAAATCGCTTCCTTTTAATCAATTTTGATTGTTAAGGACTTAAGGGTCTCGAAGATTCGGAGATAATACATGAAATGTTTTGCTATATGCATGCACTATCAACAATTCAACATTTCAGCGACTAGACACTTGCAATCAAAATAGTACTGTGGCAGATCCACTAACATGGTCACACATCCATAAGTCATCGATTTTTGATATCCGACATGTGCGACTCAAGTATTGTCTTACCTAAAGTTTCTATAATAATTATATAATCAATGATTACAACTTACCGTATTGAACCATCTTTAAACACGAGGATCCATTCTTCAATTACCCGATCATGACCACACCCATTGATCATATATTTCCTAATCTGACCGTACATGATTAATTACACATATTAATCACGAATTGTTTTATAAAACGGTCAAGATCACACTCTCAAGTCTCAACATCAAAAGTTTTCTTTCATGGAGTATTCACATCTAACACTATCGTCCTTTCCATTGTACGGACTTTTAAAATACAAAGCACTGAAAACACTTTCCGATACCTCATTCTTTCTTTGGCGATTAAATATTCAGTTTTTATGAACTTATGTAGATCATCCCACACACAATTTTTATCTCAAACAATTATGACCGTGTGGATAAAAAAATAACATCGAACAACCAGTCTTTTCAATGATCTGAACTCAACAAACTACATTAATTGGTATACTTATCACCACTAATCTTGTTTATTCGATGTCGGAAAAAAAAAAAAACTTGTTTATTCGATTTGATTTGAGATTTAAGTATTAGTATTTCGTTTTAACTACGTCCAGACTCTTATGGAAGTCCCTTCTTTTTATTTGTAGTCAATAACATTTTTCAATTTAAACAATGTTCCAACTATTTATAAATTTGAATGATCTTGAGGCATAATGCTAGAATGTCACTCTTATGATTCTTTTTCTCAATAAAATGTATGTAATGTTTTATTAGTATGTCCCATGGTAGATTACTATATATTTTGGAATTGCCACACTGACATGCTTTACATTCCAATGTTGCTTATTAATATACTAACACACTTCCAAAGTAGTGCATATATGTATAGTACGGAATTGGCAATAAAGGGTAAACATCATACTGATATAGAATCCAAGATTTGGTACTCGATCGAAATATGCAAACGGCCAAACTATTGGTATGAAACTAGTAACAATGAGATTTGGTAATCGAGATAAGCACATGGCCAAACTATTGGTGTGAAACTAGTAACAATCTTAATTAGGCTACTCTTCAACATGCCAACACATAGGCAGCACATGAGGTTAAGACACAACATATATTGTCACATATTTTAAGATATGTACATACTTTAAGACCTATATTTAACACGTCGGACTTTAGTCCAAAATAAGCAATCTTCTAATGGTTGGTCCCTTATATAAACTACCAAAAATGTATTGCATACGAATTTCTAATTTGCCATTGCAAAAGTTTTTTTTTACCTCAAAAACTAATGCAGAAAGGCCAAACAAAAGTTAGTTGCTATCTATTGGAGATAAAAAAAAATGAAGTATGCATTACAGATACGGTCCATAAGTATTTTCATCAAGACACGGTTCATATCTGAAGAAATATAAACCTAACATTAAAAAAAAAAAAAAAAAAAAAAAATCGGCTATAAAACATACTTTTTCCGACGGCATTATAAAAATATTTTTTCATCGCCCATGTCATACATTTATCAGTTTTTTGATCATATCTTACGTGATAATTATTGCATAATATTTTTTTTTTTGTAAGATGATATAAATTGCATAATATGTGAATATATGTTTGGTATTATTAAAATCTTAAATTTCCGCACCCTGATAATAAATAAATAAAAAGATTTCACGTGGACTTGCTTTGGGAACCTTCACGTCATCAGCTAATGAGAGTCACGACTCACGAGTGGCAGAAGATCTTTAAAACTTCTTTTGTTTTTCGATTTTAGCCGAATACAATTACAAAAATCAACATAGAAACATGTAGTGATATCATGAATATTCTACCATTGTCGTTACACTTGGTTAAAAAAGACAGAGAAGAAAATCCCAAAGCTAGGATAAGAAGTTGAAAAGCACAAACCCAATAATATATTGACACGTCGGTAGTAGGTAAAATGGATAGTCAACGTGTCAATCCATTATTGGTGACGTGGCATAATTCGTAGTTAAAAAGTTACATGGACCGGTGGTAGTGGTTACGGTTTGAGGCACGTGAGCCATGACGGTGGACGAGTGGAGACTCTTGGACGCCGCCACGGCGTTTGACGGCGGCGGAGAAAACTCCGTCCCAGATTTCGGAGAAAGCGCGGATGATGATGCCGTGGTGGTAAGGCTCGTTGAGGGAGAGGAAGCAGTGAAGAAGCTCTCTTAGATCGTCTTTGGAGTAAATCTCGTTCTCAAGAATCATCTGAAGCATAGACTGCCTGAAATCGAGGTAAGGGTCGTCGGAGTCTTTTTCAACTGCGACGGCGGCGGTAGAGGGTGTGGCGGAGGAGGAAGAGGTGTCAGAGAACCAGTGGGCGGTGGATGGAACGGCGGAGGAGGTTGAGGCGGTGGTAGTGGAGGAAGAGTGGCAGTGGCCGTAATTAGAGGAGTAGAGGCGGGGCTTTTTGGGGGAAGGGTTGAAAAAAGAAGACAAGTTTGGGAACTTACAGTTGCTACAGCCGATGTCTACAACGGAGACTGCCTTAAGGACCATCTTCTTCTTCTTGCTTTTGCTTGTCGTCATTGCTTGCTCTCTGTTTGTGACTCTGTAGAGGAAACTGGTATAGTGGTATTAGAGAGAGATAGTGAGTGAGAGGGAGAAAGAGAGAGTCTACTTGGATTGGTATTAAAGGGTGCATGTGGTGACTGAGATGGATTAATGAGAAGTAAACTCTTGGCAATAATAATTAATTTGATGTTCAACAACAATTTGTTATTTCTTTTAAAATTTTGTGACCTTTTTAAAAAAATACAAGTATATGTCTATGTGCAGGAGCATTAATTTGACATAGACTTACTCTTCTTGGTTTTATATAAAAATATACTGGATGGGTTTATTTTAGGTAGCTGTAATAAACTAAACTATGGTGTCCAATTGATATTTGATAGTTTATGATATGGGTCAAAATTATGGTTCAAATTTTCTCTACAATGATTTCAAGTATAGTTTTCCCATTGTGTAAACTTTTGAAGTTTCAATAGAAATACTCATTTTTCTTTAAAAATTCATGCCTTTTGCGGTTTGATATCTAATTCTAAAAACACAAATATTAATAATAAATTTATAAGAGATATATACTCCCATTTTTATATACAAATTCTATTTTTAAAACTTTTCTATTTGAAAAGGATTGTTATTTTAGGATTTCAATGTATATGCTGATAATCCCATATCTAATTTACTCATATAAAAGTTTTTAAAATAGAAAATGTGACACATTCAATTTTTTTCTTTCATTTGGATGAAAATGTTAAAACATTTTTTACAATGAAACGATGAAATTTGAACTTAAAAGTTTGTTTTTTTGATGATTAATATTTTTGTTTAATGTTATCATTAAACTTATAAGTTTATAACATTCAAAATTTAATCTTAAATAGGACCTTCAATAACGTTGAACCGGCTTTGCACACTAGGTGGTTGATGTTGAAAAGATGGAAAAAGTACCAAATTGCTTTTTGAAGAGGTAGAAGGTTTGTTTTGTTCTGTTTTGATCTTGCTTCTTTTTTTTTGTTTCTTCTTTTGTTCTGTTTATATGATTGGTCGTTGCCATGATTTTGTACTATTTGATTCATGATACACCTTTATTTTTATTAGAGTGCAATAACTCTTGAGATTTAAATATGATTTTCTTGCCGTCGTCCTTGTAATATTGTAAATATGATTTTTACAATATTAATAATAAATTTATAAGATGTATACTCCCATTTTTACATACAATTTTTTTTTGTTTTTTTTTTAACTTTTCTATTTGAAAAGGATTGTCATTTTTAGGATTTTAATGTATTTTTTCTTCTTTCAAATTAACAGGATTTTAATGTATATGGTGATAATACAATATCTAATTTACGCATATAAAAAAATGTAAAAATATAAAATATGACACATTCAGATTTTTTCTTTCATTTGGATGAAAATGTTAAAACAATATTTACATTAAAACGAAAAATAATAATTACATGTGCGTTACTAAAAACGATTTAAAAATATATGCTTGGCATTGAGGAACCAAATAAAGGTACACAATGAATTTTTTCAAATTGAAAACCAAATATGTTATTTGGAAACAAATAAATCAAGCATTCTCTTGATCTATAGTTTGATTATGTTACATGGATTCTTGCTAACAAAACTAGCCATGTAGAAAAATTCAACGGATTTTGAATTTTTGATTTTCAATGCCGAACGTCAATATACCAGCAATTTTACAGAACCACCCTTTTCGGTTTTCACTCAACCTTTTCCTCCCGAATCCCGCGATCATGATCTATAGAAAGAACATAATTTCTGATACGTTACAATGTGAAGCCCATTTAAATAGACTTTTATATTGGGCCTTCATGAGCTTCATAATGTCATTCAGATGAATTTAAACCCAAAGCCTGAGCTCCTCAAAACTTTTTTTTTTTCTTTTTTTTTTGGGTCAAATCCTTGGCTCCTCATACCATCCTTTGATTTTAGCCTTAAAAAACCAGACACAGTTCTTTCTATCAACAACAGTTATTTATCTTAGAAAGATATATTATCTGAATCTTTTTCAACTAAAAACTTCGAAGTTAAGTCCATTATTAGCCGGAAAAAAAGAAGAAAAAATCTATTATTTCTGGTCGGTAACATAATAATTTTTTTTTTAAATGTTGCTGCTGATGATGTTAAACACGTAATATCGATCAATGTGACTCTCGATTTGAGATATACCGAGCATAGGATATAGTATAAGTAACATAAATCACAACTCACTTCTCACTACAGCTACTATTAACCAATTAATTTTGAGTTTGATTATTGAACATATTCCTCTATATTTTGATTAATAACATTATTTTTGCTTTGGGTTAGCATAATTTTAATTTGAACATAATGGAAGTCTTAACATAAAACCACAGTTTATAATAAAAAGCGGATACCCCCATTGAAGCATTGGCTAATGTCTCTGGCCCATAAAGTTTTGCCATTTTGACTAGGTTTGCTTTAGATTATACACTGGATAAGGATGTTATGGATTTTCAATATTTTAATAATTTTAAAATTTATACTAGTACTTTATTTATAGAATTTCAATTTTCATTATTTTAATAATTTTTAAATTTATACTAGTACTTTATTTATAGAATTTCAACTCTCTTTGTAGAAGGATAGTAGAAGAATGTATTTATTAGATTTAATTAGTGTAATTTCAACTCTCTTTCCCATTTATTTAATTAGTGTAAATTTAGTCAAAGTCAATTTTGATTCTCCAAAGACAATTGTATTTTGTAAATTCGTATGAAGCGTCGCGCAATGTTAAATCACGAAAATAACCTTCAAAAACAATTTTCGGATATAACGGTCAGACGGTAAACTCGTTCCTCGTACCCCCAAATTCAAGTAGCTTTTGTGGCAAGAAATTTAAAACCGTTTACTTTTTTTTTTATTGACGTTTATATTGAAAAAACAAACTAAACCCAGAACGATTCCAATTATAGAACTTACGCGTCTTCTTAATCTTCCTCTGTTTTTTCCTCTCTTTGAGATTCAATTAAAGTTTTTTTCTTGCTTAAACCGGAGAGACACCCTCTCCCTGTATTTAGGTTGGTTTGTTTATAACAACTTAGACTCTTTTATATTCTAATAATATACAAAATCCATAACGAATAAACATGGTTTGATGATCTCATTTGCAGTTTTGATCCTTCTGGGTTCCTCGGAGAAATAACAAAAACAATTCTTTCTTCATACGTTCAAGAATCCCTGCGAGGACGAGATCTTCCTAACGTCTTTGATCTTCTTCAATAGGTTCGTTTGAATTTGTTATACGCTTAAGAAATGGATTGACTCGGCTTACATATATATGATTGTTGAATCGGTTTTATAACTTTTGTAATGAAATCTACTAACCAGGAAATAATTTCTGATCTGGTCGAAGATGTTGGGGGATTTCATCATCAGACTCCTTGTGTATGTTCCCTTACCATATCTCTTTTTCTTTTTATTAATTTTCCTACAAAAATATTCTCTTTGATTCTTTATATTATATTTAATTGAAATGGTGAAAATGGCAGATTAATATTGGGGTACACATACCCAGCATTCGAATGCTTTAAAACGGTGGAGAAGAATAAAGTTGATATCGAGGAACTCAGATTTTGGTGCCAATACTGGTATTCATATATACTGTCATCTTTTTCTTTATTCTCATCATTTTTACATCTCTATATTTATGTAGAATTTGTTGCAATGGGAAATTTGATATTACCTCGTTCAAAGTTACATTCAGGATATTATTTATTTTTTGTTTTCCAGTTTTTGGCTTGTTTCATTTTTAAAAGGTAGAAGATAACAAAATTTCGTTAGGTTGGTGTTGTCTTAGTCTTTGGTTTCGAACTTTTATTATATTTTAGTGTGGGAATAAATTGTACAGTTTTATTAGGATATTTTATTGAGATCGCTGTGTATGTGATGCACGTTTTAATGTATATTAATTTCACTGTCAATATCTACTGGAAAATGTTAATTAATTAAACATTTTGTATTTCGAATAATTATTAGGATACTTTTGGCGCTAATTTCATCGTTTGAGAGAGTTGGCGATATATTTATCTCATGGTAAGAAATTAAAGACCCATCATTATTTGTTAATTCATCTTTGTGTTTATCATTTAAAATTGATCAAATAATTTATGTTTGCAATTATTATCTGCAGGTTACCGTTATATGGAGAGATGAAAGTAGTCTTCTTCGTATATCTCTGGTACCCTAAAACAAAGGTAATAGACATTTTCCTTATAGTTTAGATAATAATTAACTAATGGTTATGTGCTGATAATAATAACTGAAAGAAAAAATGAATGAAGGGAACGAGACATGTGTATGAGACATTGTTGAGGCCATATATTGCTCAACATGAGACAGAGATTGACAGAAAGATAATGGAGTTGCGAGCTCGAGCTTGGGATTTTTTCATCTTCTACTTCCACAACTTTGCTCAGGTCCTTTTCTTCTTCCTGTTTGTAGTATATACGAAATCATTATATAACATTAACGATTTTTTCGATAATATATATTGGTGGACAGGCTGGTCAGTCCACTTTGATCCAGGCTTTTCAGTACGTACTCGCCCAATCGGTCCGGTTCTCTGCCGCTGCAGCTAACCAACCGGTACAAACCTATCAGTTTTGTTTAATTATTTTCCATAAGTATTCTACAGTAGCATGTCCTATATTTAAGTTTTCACGTGTTTATCAACTACGTTTTACCTTTGACCTTTTTTTGTGTGTGTTCTTGCCAAAGCCGATGGAGAGGAACGTAAACGTAGAAATGGATAATGAACCGCTGTCACCGCGGGCACCAAGACAGCTGAACAAACCACTATCTGCGTTACGATCGCTAGAGAAGCAAACAAGCAGAGGGAGGAAGTGGCCGCCACCAACACCACCACCAACCCCAGGCCGAGACTCAGCCGGAACATTCAACGGAGAAGACGGAGGAGCCAACATCCCTGATACAATTCCGGGATCACCCATCACCGATGCTCGAGCTAAGCTTCGCCGTTCTAACTCCAGGTCTCAGCCCACATCATAGTAACGTAAACGTACATACGTGACTCGACTAAAAAACCCTTTTCTATTTGTTTAAAGATATATAGGGAAAGAAAAGTGAGATGAAAGTTTTGAATTGATTCAAAAAACAAAACAGATTGATTTTTTTTTTTCTTGTGTTTTTGTAAATTGAAGCAGAAGTATTAATACAGCGAGAACATAATGTGTGTTTGTTTTCGTTTGATCTTTCGGTAAGGGTGTTCAAACTGGATATCGATTCGAGTTTGGAATTTTTCAGTTCTTATTTCGGTTAACCGAGCTGGTTCAGAGATTATTATGTTGCTTATAAAGATTGCATTTTGAATGGTCAAAAATATTATAATCAAATAGTGTACCAATGCAGCCGATGAAGTACATTCTCTGTTAAACTTACATTAGTTTCTCGTAACCGGTGTTCCTCTACAACATCACTCTACCGATAAATTATCTAATAGTACATCGTATGGAACGCACCTGCCATAGGTTGACTTCATACACGTTCTGTAGTTGCTCCCTCCTTGGATTTGATACTGGGAGTGTTGTGAGGTAACACATTTGGGATCAGAGTTGATGTGTGTATTTGGTCTTGGATCATCTCGGGGTTGTGTCAACAGCGGTTGCGGCTATTTCACCCATTACTGGTGGTGGAGTACTCACATCCGCTATTCCATAGTCCCAATCGATACCAGCTATTGCTAGAGTTAAGGATTGCGTATTTATATGCAGATAGATACATTGAACAACTATAAGAGGGAAACAATTTTATATATCCAAGGATACAGTCGGATTTCCAAATATCCGTCATGCTAATTTCAGCATTTGAGAGAAGCCAGTAGTCTGACTCATCATTCTGCAGAATATACGACCGATGTTAATAAGTTCCTATGCATAACTTCTATAGTTTTTAGACTATCTTAAAATAAGCACGCAGATGGCTTACTTCGACATCAGAGGGAGTAATCTTAAGCATTCCTCCTACTTGCTCCTGCAAATAATTAAGATCAGAGGCATCGCCGGGTTGAGGATGAGCATGATCATGAGACACCTGACGCTCAATAGCAGTTCCTGTGTTATCAACAGTTGAGGCTTCGATGTCATGGTGTCCTGTAGATCCCGAGCTAGAAGCAATAGGCAAGCATGGTGGTGGTGCTGCAACATTCCCATTTGTGTCCTCAAACTTCCCTTCAAATTCACTGAACATGATGTCAAAGTAAAAGCATGTAAACAGGAGTGATGTTTCCAATCGAAGAAATATTTGTTTTGCTATGTTCAATTATCTGTAAACCCACCATCAGTAGAGTTGAAGGTACATAAATGTCAATAACAAAGTTTCTCTTATTTGTTTTACAACTACTCTAGGAGAATGCTTCTATGTGTTGCTAACTGGAAAAAAAAATTCTAATAAGTAAACACCAAACCAAACCTTTTGTATGTTTTGACTATTATTTAAAGGAGAAGTCAAGGTATACCTGACGAGGTATACATCAATAGGTCCCATTGTACTTCTAAGAATGATCCTGTATCTCCTTTGAGGGTGGTCAGCCGCCTGTCAAGTAGAGAAGAAACATTATCATAACGTTGTGGAATCTAACAAAGAATAGCAGATGTTTTCCAAAGTCGCTGAAAGAGACTAACTTCATCTGGATCAGGCACTTCCAAAGTTGTGCCATGGGGAGCTTTGACGGCTATCAGAGTCTGGTTCTGCAGAAACAGCAAAGGGAGAGTTAAGATATAAGTGAACAAGCAAGTCTTTGGATCGACATACGTACAATCAATTGATCAAGGATTAAACGTATAAAATAAGAAAGACAGACCTGGAAACCTGGTAAGCTTTTGATATCCTCTTCAGTTACAAAAAGCCATCTGAACAAAGTGAACGGATCAGTTAAGAGTCCTTCATAAGAATAGCACCATCTCATAGAAGAAACAAACTAGCCATATAAAACGATAAATAGACAGAGATTTTTACTTCTGATTCTTTTCATTTTCACTCAGATCTCTTAATCTTTCCTCCGTTTGTCTGAAAAAAAGTTGTTAAGCGTCAGCATTGGTTGATTAGATTAATCACAACAACCCAAAACTCTTTAAATGAATGCTATGAAACCTGATTTGATTATCTAGAGCTTGCTCCTCGAGGGCAAGGTTTCCAATTTCTGCCTGCAAGGAGAAAACACTATCATTAATCAAACAAAGTGAGAATCTAAGTGCATGATATTTTACGATTTACATGCGCAATGACTTTTTTAGTGTATGCTGTTTCACTACACCTGTAATACAGATACATCAGCATCCAAATCGTCAGGACTCGAAGCATCAACTCCCCTAATCAAGTTTGTGGATCATCAAGTAAGTTTACATGTAGTTAAAGTGATTGAAGGAATATCCCAGTGAAGCAAATACGCAGAAAGATATGGTACGAACTACATAAGCATACTATATCATAAAAAATCCTCACTTCCAAAGTATTCGGTTTTTGAAAGGCTTTTCGATGAGATCTATCCCCTCCAAAACGTTCGTAATATCATATATACGTCGTTTCTGCACCTCCAATGTTTCTGCAGCTTTGTTTAGGTCCAGCATTCCATCTTTAGCTTGCTTAATTAGATTGACGAACTTTTTTGTAAGAAGACCTGACCAGATTTATGTCAGCATCTTCATATCCACTACAACATGTGTCGAATGTTAGAGATATATATATATATATATGAACAGTTGTTAATTACCTAAAGAACTGTCATAACGGCAACTTCCTGAAGGAGTAAGTGTGACAGGAGAACCTGCAAGTTGACCAGGAAAATAATCAGCTCTTCGACCTACTTGTTGCTCTAGACATGAAAGACATTATAAATAAGGATATAATTATACAGCAAAGCCAAAATGGGTAGACAGTCAAGAACACCAAGGATAAGAACATCATGCAGGTTAACCGGCAATCTACAGTTCACTTACCAGCATTCGTTGAGATGGGTGTTTGGGGAGTTGACTTATTTCCTTTGGCCTTTGACTTGATGTTGACTCTCCCCCCTTTCGAAGGAGTTCGACAGGGACTACTGGGTATGCTAGTGAAACCAGAACTCGTGAATCCATTATTAGATGGAGCAACAACCACATCCATTGTCGACTTTCTCTTTCGTGACTGCAGATAATCAAGTTGTTATTAACTTGAAAGAGGTTGGTCAAAGAGATATCATCCAAAAGGTTTGAAAGCATCTACTCCTCAGAAACTTTCACAATATTGGGATCTACTTGAGACATTATACCTGACAAACAATGTCACGCTTCCTACACCAATGCTTTAATACCAATTAGCTTATGCTCAACACTATGTGAAGAAGCAACTTGAGAGAATACTAACAGGAAATGAAAAATGTTGATGAAACTCAAAACATAAAATGGTAGACATGACAATGTAAAGGGACTATATGGGTCGTATAAAGAACAACATTGACATATTCACAGACTACTGAAGAAGGAGAGCAATTGAGTCCAATTTCACACACACACATTTAACACCCAGGCAAGAAACTTGCGTAATCAAAGCTCATATGGCATAGCAACTGGGGAAATTGTTGCCTGATTTCAAGATTCGCGTCAATTTGGGTATAATTGAAAACGCAGCGTCAGACAAATTATGCGCAAAATGTACCATCGTGAAGCTAAACGAAGACAAAAATTGACATGAATCCACGACAATCTGATGCTGCGAAGCATTTAAATCAGACTTAGAAGCAACATGTAAGCGGAAATGTAGCAATTGGAATCCCAAAACATCCTCGAGTTATGAACCAATCTCACTGGCAAAAACCCCAAAAATCGAACAATCCAAATCAGTCAAAACGGATGCGAAACTCACAGGAGATCTAACAACGACGGCATCTTCTTCCCGATCTACAATTCCACAGCCATTAACGAAGCTCTTATTATCATTATTACTGAGCGAAGAAGGGGTAAATCGATGGTAGTCATCTGAGGGATGAAACGGAGGTTTTGTTGAGGCGAACGCTAAGTGACGACGTATAGGTGGTACAACCGGCGTAGATGTAACCGGAGCCGGAGATGACGGCGGATGGTGCGGCGGCGGCGGTGGCGGCTGAGAAGAACCGGGAGAAGATCGTACGACGCCAGACATGGATCGTAGTGAAGCGAGATTCGGGTTTGAAGATTCCGACGACGAGAAAAAGCGACGGCGATGGAAGGAAATCGAGGGTTTTAGTGAGAGAGAGAGAAAGAGGAAGAAGAAGAGGGGCAAAAAAAAAAGGAGAGAGCAGAAAACGAGGGAAGGAGGGAATTTTATGTTGGGATAGATGTGGAGGGAAGCCTACAGGCATTAATAAAAAATACTACTTTTTTGGTCTTTCTATTTGTGCCCCGGAGTTTTGTATTTTGTTTTAGATTGACCCCACTTACTTTACGTAAATCACTTTTTGTTCCTTTTAGTAACGGGATTATTGACATGTTTCCAAGGGTGAGCTGAGCTGATGGAGATATTTGATCTAGAACTTGGATTTTGAATCTATGATTTTTATTTTTAAAAGGTGTAGTCGGTAAACAGATTTCTGTCAAGAGAGATTGGGATAGAATTTGTTTATAGTAACATGTGCGTGCTGCTGTTTCCGTTATGATACGCGTATTAATATTATAAAATATCAACAACCCACTGGTTTTTGAATTTATTTTTATCTTTTTGTATTGATTAGTGGTTGTTGTTTGGCAGTGGGAAACTGATATAGAAGTGTAGATCAAGTCTAAAGTCACTTGAGAAGGTATCATAATCAAAGTCACTATTGGTTATGATTTGGTGATTGAAACCAGTGAAAATGTTTTAATGATAAAAGAGAACGGTAAGTGATATACAAAATGTAACTAAGACCTAAAGTGGCAAAGTTTTGTACCGCTTTTGTTCTTGTCCAGCGTAAGCTTTTTATCGGTCACAAGAAAAGCGGTTCACTCTTTAACCGTTTGCTCACAATTCCACTTTGAGAGTGTGAGGTAGTTTTGTAACTTTTCGTTTATGTTTTCACGAGCGTAAGTTAAAAGCCCATTTGAGACGGGATAATGTGAAGTTGTTATCAAGTTGAAGCCCAGGAAAAAAAAGGATACACGATGTATTATCAAATGATCCAAAAAGAACAAAACGAAAACATCTACAACAGAGAATCTTCTGATCATATACCAATGGCAAGATTCACGAACCATAATAACGACTACAAAGCTCTGGATCATCAAGATTCGACCCCAATTGACCTGTTAAAGACCAATCATCCTGCCACCACTTGTAGAACCACAATTCTGTGCAAATCGGAACTCTACACAGTTTCTGGACTTACATACACTTGATTGCTCGGTCACAACAATTAGTAGAGACCCAAAAAACAATCTAATCAAGAATCGACATTCCATTGTAATGAACATTCATTTCTTCTAATCTCTTTCTCACCCTCTCTCTCTCTCTCTCTCTCTCTCTCTCTGTGGCTCAAAATGTAGGCAGAGACCGGTTTCTTTATTCTTTGAGCTCTTCAGAATCATTCAATACAAAAATGTACCTAAAACAAAGCAACCCCATGAGTTCTCACCAATTCTCCGGACCAATAAAAAAACAAAACAATAAAAGCAAGAAACTCTCACTCACTTGCTTTCCATGTTTCCAAGTTCCTAGCACACAAAACTCTATAAATCAAGAATCTTTTGTACAGTAACAAGGCGAGAGGTCTTCAATGGCGGAGAAGAATCACAACATACCTCCAATGCATCTCTAAACCCAGCTTCATTCGTCTTCAACATCACCGGCAATGGGAACCTCACACCTTTCGCCGCACAAGCCTGATGTCTCGGTTTAATCCGATTCTCCAAACTAAACGAGAAATACTGAGGAAACTCAAGAATCTCTCTCACATCTCTCCCCATCTCCACCATCAAATAATTCAACTTGGGCTCATAATTCTCAGCAATACTGTAATTAAACAGCTGCGGGAATCTCTTGAACATAGCAGTTGCACTACGCCGAGAGAATCCTAATTTCTCAAAGTAATCAATCCGTGGGAGGAGTTTATGCTCAACGCTACAAGAGAGAAGATACGTATGTTTATGCGGATCTAAGATTCCGATTCTCTGGAGGAAGTAAAGCGTTGGTCTGAGCTGGTAATCGACGCTACAAGCGAGAAGACGAGGACGACGGCGTAAGGCTTGACGAAGGTCAAAGATAGAGTCAACGCCGACTTCACGGAGGAGGAAAGTGATGACTGGGATAGTGTGTGAGGTTAACGGTGAAGTGAGAAGCTCAGGGCACATGGAAACGAGGCGGCGAAAATCTTGTAAGGTGAAGTTGATTGGTGGAGTGGTCATGTAATCGACGACGGATTTAACGGCGGAGAGAGCGGTGGAGAGGAGAGGAGGATGACGGTTGATTAGGGTTAGGAAATCGATTCCGAGTGAATCGAGGTAAATGAGTTTCTCGTGGATGGAGGATTCTAGGGTTTCGGTGGCTGTGGTGGAGGAGGAGGAGAAATTGGGGAAATCTGGGGATGTGAAGAGTGATGAAGATGAAGATGAAGATGAAGATGAAGATGAAGTGTTTGGTTTGAAGGAAAGTGCGGGAAAATTGTGGAAGCGGAGGCGAGAAAGTGTGGGAAAATTGTGGTGAAGGGAAGGGAAAGAGGAAGAGGAAGAAGAGAGGAAAGAGAGAGCTTCTTGTTGCATTGTTCAAGAGACATCTCACACTACATGGATGATTCGATGAAGCTCTCTGTGTGAAGCTAAGTGACGATGAAAGGATAAGACTCGAGGAAACAGAGTGTGATTTGAAGATGGGGATTTTTGGAGAAGGAGAAAGGGGATAGCATTTCTTGATTCATCCGGTTTACTTAACCGGTTTATTCCATTCGAAATTTGCCAAAAATGTTAAATGGTTACGTCTTTCTGCCAGGCCCACTGGGCCGTATACTTCGCATGGAAAATAATAATATTATGAATTAGTAACACGTGAAATTATTGATCAAGTCATAATAAAATTAAACATTATTTGAAAATAGCACTTGTAAGCCTTATTGATTGATTCACCATTTACAGATACGGTAGGGGCTATATTATCCAATCCAGAGAAAGGTTTGTTCATGGATTTAAAAAGTAAATTCCAGTGCTTGGTTGCTCTTGTCATTCATATGCCACAGATCCTCCAGTTTACGTATCCTCCTAAAAATTTCTTCACGCAAAATTTCATCAGGTAAATCTTTAATTGTTGTTTTCCTCTTCTCACTCGCCAAAGTCTTCTTTTACGCGAGTCCTTCTTTCCATCTCCATCTTCATATTCCTCTTTCTTTTCCTTTCCATCTTCATCTCCATCTTCTCTAGTTTAGAAAGATTGTTAAGAACGTAATAAATANAAATTTTTTTTACCAAAAAAAAAAAAAAAAAAAATAACGAATCTTTTTATTTAATCATCAAAGAAAAAAAACTCAAAACTTTGATCTCACTCAATCTCACAAACTCTCTTCTTAGCTTTAGTCACAACTCGACCTTAGCTTTTATATCAAACACCAAATCCTAATTCTATTAGAAATTAGAAAACCTTATATCTAGATACCTCCTACACTTTCTAGATAACTCTTAAACATATCTTAATCCTAATTGTTCTAGGATTTCTTAATTTGACTTCTTCTTTAAACTTACTCCAACATCTTCTCCTATGTACGCTGCGCACTCTTCATTAGGATTTTCATTGCCAAATTAAATTAAAGCACATTTTCCTTTTTGAATTCTACTCCCTTTTTTTCGTTAAATTTCCAACTTAACAATTGGTACGTACATATTTAATGTGCATGTTTTATTTAATTATATTTATTTGATTCCTTCTATGAGCCATAGAACATAAAACATGTGGTGCGAGAAACTCTAATTCTACGAAAGATCGTGCGAGGAAAGCAACCATGCATCTAGCCTCTCATCCAACAATCGATATATGTTTTATTTGTTTACATGTTTAAATATTGCAATGCAAATACCAACTCAAAATTACTTTTTGATTTGGTTTTGCTTAATCTTGTGTACGTCTATATATTTCCTCTAGTTCGGTTTAGTTGAATTTACTTCTGTATGAGAAAAAATTCACTAAACTGTTACAAGCCTAGGTTTTTTATTCAAATTGGTTTGTTAAGGTTAAACAACGCAAAAAGAAGGTTTAGTTATTCAAGAGACATCTCACACTACATGGATGATTTGATGAAGCGCTCTCTGTGTGAAGCTAAGCGATGATGAAAGGATAAGACTGGAGGAAACAGAGTGTGATTTTGGAGAAGGAGAAGGGGATAGCATTTCTTGATTGATCCGGTTTACTTAACCGGTTTATTCCATTCGAAATTTGCCAGAAAATGTTAAATGTTTCTGCCAGACCCACTGGGCCGTGTATTCTTTTCTTTTTTTTTTTAAGTGTAATGGTTAAATGTAATGCTTGGATAATAAAAAGGTAAAAAGTTTATTGTATCTAAGACTAAAAACAAGGCCGAGTTTTTAAATTTGATCGAATGAGCTACAAGAATTCAAATTGGAGACTCAACGATCAACATATAGGCCTCAATGTTCATGTTGCCCAACATGTGTTTATCTTCGAGCAATCGTGTTATTCCATTCGAAATTTGCTACAAATGTTAAATGGTTATTATGTCTTTCTGCCAGGCCCACTGGGCAGTCTACTCCATTTTTTTTTTTTTAAAAAAAATCTCATGCATGGGTCATCGACAACCTATGAAAAATGGTTACACGATGTAGGTTTAGATTTTTGGCGCTACAATCTAAGTTGTAGATTTTTTTGTTTTGCCGGTAGAAATTAAATTTTTTGAAAATCATAAAGTTTATGATTTAGAAAAAATGTTTTCTACAGCTAAAAAAAAATAGTTAAATAAATATTTTGTCTCGAAAAAGAAAAAAAAGCTAAACTTTTTGGAGTTTGATCGGATTCATTTCAAATCTTTAAAAAAAATTTTACATTGTAGAGTTTGTAATTGTAAAACACTTACCAATCAAGTCCATACATTATTGAAAAATTGAGATATAAAAATCGAAATTGATATTTATATTGTTTAGGATACGAAATCATTTTGATTTAAAGAAAGCTTTTAACGAAAACATAATTATCTCTGTTTGTTCCATTTAATAATTTAATGATGTATATAAATTGGCCAAAATAACAAAACTTACTATTTAATAGAGAAATAAAATATAGTTGGATATTTCTTTCACTGGATAGAAAATTGAGACTTTTTTCAATAAAATTGTAAAGTTTAAAGTTTTTATAAACATGATGAAAAACATAATAAAAACATGATGAAATATAATTAATAACGCTCCCCCTTCCCTTGATTTTTTATGAAACACTGGTATGCATTAACGGCTATCAATGATTCCAGGCAATCTGGAAAACTAACTTTCTTGCCCTTCAAAATTTTTTCAAACGATTTGGTATGTCGCCGATCCTTTCAACATCCACCATAACTTCTTTTCCGATGCTCACACCTACTGTGTGAACACGGTTTTTTCCAAACCTCGATTGAGTAAGAAACGAATCCCACCTCACAGTATCTCATCGGCACCGGCGCTGCCTCCTTCCTCTCTCGCATCCCCTCATCTACTTCTATTTCATTAGTAGCTACGACTACTATGACGGCTTTGTGGTTGCATTGGCATGTTTTTTCATATACACAATTATCAAACGGCTTAGTATAAACAACTTTTTCATATCCACTAGTTTGATTAAATTTATACTATAGTTAGATTAAATTTTACAAAAGTTCGGTTAATATTTACTAGAGTTAAGTTAGCTTACTTTAGAGATAAATGAGATATGGTTTTTTTTTCCATACATTAAAATTTATGTTGATTAAAATGTAAGTATATATGACCTCATGATCCAACATTCTCTTTCAGTTTATGAACCAACATTCTTTTTGAGGCTATTACCAATTTTCGACACAATTTAGGAGATTAGCAAATGCAACATTATGAGGAGATTACGGATTACCAAGTTTTGATCTCTGAATTAGGAAGTCTAGCAACTCTTCACTAGGCACTGTGACCAAGACCATGTTCTACTATGGACTCAAGCACATGAAGCTCTCTGAATTTTTTTTTTTGGTAGGAATGAAGCTCTCTGAATTAGGAAGCACAATATTCCTCTAACAATTACTAAAACAGTTAATGTATTTAATGTTGATCAAGATAAAGTCGATTTTTTTTTTGAAATTTTGTATATGTATTATGACAACTTCGTCAATTAAAAAAACAAAAAAAAACTTCGTCAATTCTTCGAATACATGAGGATTAGAATCTATCATGCATCCAACGACATAAAACAATTTTTTTTAAAAAAAAATATACACTATTACTTTTAGTATATACTATTCAAAGTTTTTACATTTTTGACCATGTAAAAATTTAGAGTTATGTGTTATATTATATGTCATAGTATTATAGGACTCCATTAAAAATATACATATAAATAAATTATAAGTAAATTAACACACAAATCAAGCATTTGATAATGGCCAAGGAAAATGACTTTTTTTTTAATAAGAAAACAGTAAACTAAAATACAAATGCACAATCTAAGAGAAGTCGCCTTCCGAAGTGAAAGCGTCTGTAATATCATCCCACACCATTTTGGACACATAATCGTCATGCTTTGGAACATACTCCTGCAATTGCAAACATGAATTCAATTAGTTTAGTTATCCTCTTTTGGGATTCTAATATTTAGCCTATATATAAATAGAATAATAAATGAAAGACAAAAACCAAACCTCAAGAAGTTGAAGTAATTGAGGAGCGGTCGGAGCAGAGACAATGATGCGGCGGGCGGTGGAGGAGACAAAACCTTCGTCCACTGCCTTATCTATAAACGTCAACAGTGAATCGTAGAATCCATCCACGTTCAATAGTCCCACCTACATGTTTTTAACTTTACATTATGTATATGCTTAAATTAACATTCTCTGTTTTCGTAATTTCATTTTACCATGCATATATAAGGGTCTTTGTCTTTGTGTATGTTTCTTTTTTTTCTTTTTTTTTTTTTTTGTACAACTCTTTGTGTATGTTTCAATTAATGTTTTTATCAATTTTTATATGCATTAGTATATAGAGTACGTACGATATGTTTTGGAGTACTCTTTGTTTATAAATAACATTCTAATGAAGTTATCACAACCTTAGTGAATACATTATTCCATGTAATATATGACTTCATCAAGTCTTCAACCCATATGCTTAGATTCTCTTTCAACACATGACACATATGTAGCCGACTAAGAAAATTGGTTTTTCTTATTTGTAAATGCTCATCAGGAAAATCTCCATCCATATACATATAACAAACATCTCTACTTTCTTTAACTATATGCTTTGTCGGATAACCGTATTTACCGGCCCGAATCTCAAGGTATGTATTCACATCTAAATTTTTTAAAATTTATTTACCGGTTTAGTGTGGATCCCAAGTTGAGACCAGGTGATGACTTCCAACAACTCTTCAAATGTCCCATATCCACCTGTTGTGTTTGTCAATAACACCACACAAATTATTTTATCAACCTTCATGATCTTAGCTATATTACTATATATACATCTTTAATCATTAATTTCATTCTTTATAATACATAAATTGAAAAAGAATTTAAAAAAAAAAAAAACAAACCAGGAAGTGCGATGAAGGCATCGGCTTGGCGACCCATTTCAGCCTTCCTTTGGTGCATAGTCGATACTGTTATAACTTCTCCTATTGATTCACCGGTTATCTAAACCCAACATTATTTTATCACATCCATCATAATCATGTTTTCATTCACATATATTTTACCAAAAATTCATTTGGGCAACACAGAATAATCCATATATAATTGTTAATTACGACGAATGCTCGTTAAAATGTATAGTAGATTGTAATTTGTAAATACCTCTCTTGGTGCTAGAGACTTCGGAATGATCCTGCGCATAATATTAACATCTAATGTAAATAATTATCACTTACATATATTATCAAATCATTATTTTCGTTTTAGTCACCATACTTTGTAATGGTCAAAGATTCTTATCCTTAATTTCTTTATTTTCTTTCGTTTTAAGGTTCAAATTTCTTTTGAACGTTAAAGTTTAATTCTTAGTATATGTGTTAATTATAAGTAGAACTAAAGACAGCTGCCTTTTCTCCCTTTGGCCTTAGATTTTGCCTAAATAATGATATAGAAAGTGAATCCAGGGCATTGTTTTTTTTTTTCTTTTTTCTTAAGAATGATTTGAAAACCTCAATAGATTTTTTTTTAAATCATGCATATTGTTTTAAGAATTTATCTTGAAGCAGTTGAGTTATTTATGATAATGTTACCCATCTGAAAGACAGGACAAGAACATGGGAAGAACAAAAAAGAATGATGCAGTGTCGCTTTGAATGTATAGATAAATTGACACCACTAATGTTTTTATTGTTTAATTATTAATTTTGATAATAAAAATGTATAGAGCGAGAGAGAGACAGCGGGAGCGAGATAGATACCCAAGAACATGACGACCACCATCATGAACAGCCTGAGAAATGAGACCCATTAGCCCCACGCTTCCTCCTCCATACACCAAATCAATGTTTTTCTCCACCTTTCACATTTATGTGTGTCATTAGTGACTAAAACAAAATACAATTTATTCTTAGAACTTTGAGTTATATATATGTAACATAATCTTTTTACATGAGTTTATTAATTTAAAGTAATTTTATCTTTTTAGCACAACACTTAGCATGGTGGATTTTGCTAATTGAGGAAGTGAATTTTAATATGTAAGATAATAAAAATACACAATGATATGATACTTAATTTCCCATACACATCGAGCACTTGATTAATTATATATATGCTCGACTATTTACAATGGACATAAGTTTTAAGTTTTACGTATATATGAGTTGTATATATAGTACTTGTATACATATCACATAAATGCTTGTATATATATATATATATATCTCAGGAGTGTTTTTTAGCTAATGGTTAAATGTATTGCAGAAGATCGAAAAAAACTTGGCATATAACGAAATACTAGTAAAAACTAAAAAGCAAAATATATATCGTAATGTAATTCTTAATTGTTAGTAGTTGATTAAATAAGGATGTAAGTAAAGTATGGAAATAGAGAGAAACCAGTTGGTGGGCGAGTTGGAGAGCAGCGTCGTGATAAGTGGTTTTGTTGCCGGAACTGCTTCCGCAGAAGACACAGATCCTCCTGAATCTTGATTTTGTCTCTTCCATTATCTCTCTCTTTCTGTCCTTTTCCTTCTTTCCTTTTTTTTTGGGTTCTGTCACTTTCTCAACTTTTTCTTTTATATATAGAAAGATTTATAGATATGGGAAGAAGAAGTATACAGATTTGTTTTGCTGAGGATCCAGGTAGGCTGGCTAATACATTTAAATGCGTTAGTTTAACTTATAAATGGATCCCCAAGATCGTGACAGCTTTTTCCCCTTTACTATAACATTAGAATATGTACTAAAATTTTAACCAAAATACGATTTTTTTAACTAAGAAGATATAAAATTATATTAACCAGCGAGCATGATAAAATTTGCTTAGTTAGTAAAAGAATATGGTTTTGACTTTTTATAATTCTTAACTTTTATTCCTGTTTAGTTTTAAAAAGTTAGACAGAAATTATAAACATATGCTATTATACATTACGTAGTAAATTATTTGGATCCATAAAAAAAAAAACTATAAATTTGGAGAAAATAAACGAAATTCTTACATCGGAATTTAACCTCTTAACAACACTATGTTGCAAAAACACTATATTTTAGTCAATCAAATCTTTTTTTTATGTCAAAACAAAACTCTATACAATCCCATGCCGTATGGTAAAATTATGTTTAAACGAGACCTTTTTATATATATCAAAGTTTACATATATAAGAAATCAGGTTAAACTTAAACATGTCCACAAGCAAGTTCGGTAGCGAAAGATCACAATCATTTTTATAACCTTAACTCAAATCTAATTTTTATTTATAATAAATAAATTATACTAATAAAATTGTAACTTTGAGATCGCAATTTGACTCTGACAGGAGGATAATCGGACAAATGTCCACCTTACAAGAATCCAGGATTCGATTCCGTTAATTCCTTCTTATGATACTTACTTAATTAATGTATGAATAACTAAACCATATCTTTGACTGAAGAATTGGTCACTAAACGTATCAGAAATGTTACTTCTTACTTAGTCACCAAATCTCAGAATCTTTTGCTTCCATACCTGTAGCTAAAATTTTTAATGGCAATATAATTATTTTTTCCCCTGGCCAATGGCGATAGGGTTACTATTAATTAAGCTTACAACGGGATGGTTACAAAAAAAAATTATATACAGAAAGAAGCTCCCAATTCCTCTCTAAACTATCGTTTAACTAATTACTTTATGTTTATTAATTTTGATATTGGTTTGTCTAGAATGGTTATATTTTTCTCTCTATCAATTAGAGAGGTAGATACATATAGTTTCTTAGTTTGACAAGTATAAACATCAAATTGACACATTTTAACACCCATACATCAAAGTTTTCTTCTCTAGATTTGCGTTGAATTATATGCTATACAAAATCATGTATTATATTTGTAACCGTAACGAAATTTCAAGAATACAAAAGAAATTCCAGAAACCATCTAATATATATTAGGTCCTGTCATTTATTTGATATCAATTAACATATCTTGTGTGTCCACATGTTTAAAAAATAAAAATAATGTTGCCTCCTCTTTTTTAAAAAGTACAGTATACAAGTTGAATTATCTTATCAAAACATGCATTATACAAATCTAAATTCATGTGGTTATACAACGATACTAAATACAACCACAAAACCACGAGTTATGAAAATTCTAAGAAATTAGTTAGATGTAGCAAAATGTGAATATAAATTTTATTCACAGTGGTTCGAACCCTGTTGATGTCAATTTATTTCGTTTTATTTCAATCAAAACGACGTCGTATTGAAGTTTTTAACGGTTGACTAACACCGTTAACGTCAATGTTGATTTTTGCATATGGTATAGTAGTTGAAGTTTGAAATTTGAATTTAACAACGGTTCGGGTAGGAAAAAGCATGGTATTATAATTTAGGTATCAAATGGCATTTCGCAAAAAGTTCGGATTGATTTTGACCGTTTTCCCGTCAACGGACTCACATGATTATGTCTAAATTTCGTTCCTGAATTTTATAATAACATTAAAATTTTGTTTTTGAAATTTAAAGTCGAAGAAGGATGAAAATTTTGTAGGATTTATGTACCAAAATCATTTAATTGTCCGGTTTTTAATTGGTCAGGTTTGTTTTATTTGTTTGTCATATTATAAATCATGGTTTTAAGAACAAATAATTCAAAGAATTGTAAATGAAGAATCAATAAATCTTCCCACTTGAACATGAAAATATTACACTATTGTTTCCACTTTTCCATCTTTTTTGTATTTTTTCAGTTTTCTCTCTAATATTATAAAAGTTTTGATATTGATCTTGCTGCACTACATATCACAGTAAATCGTCTGATTAAGTTGGTTGATACAGATCATAAATAATGAGTTTCTCAGTATGTACATATCTTTATACTTACTAATTAAATATATTATCATGTTAAGTTGTAATATCTAGTTGTACACATTTGAGATATAGACGTACGCATAAACATATACTTACAGTTACATAAAGCATATAAAATTGATGTATATATATATTTACATACACATATATCACATGGTGTGTAAACGTTCAAATATATTTGTATACACATGTGTGAGATATGAATATGTAAAATAGATATAAATGTACATTTATACACAAACACACACATATATTACATGGTGTAAGTGTCAATAACTTATTTTAAAAATTGCACAGAAAATGTGCATTAAATCATGATTCAAAAAAGAAGAAGAAGAAAAAAAAATGAAAAACAAACGAAGATTAAAAACAGAGCAATCTTACTTTCTTCCGCTTAACAAACAGTTTCAACACGTTTGGTATGTCGCCAATCCTCTCCACATCAACCACAAGCACGCGCCTTCCTATGCTAACGCCTACCGTGTGCACTGACTCCTCTCCCACCCTCCAGTAAGACACCAATCCAACGTCTCTCATCTCATCACCATTCCTCTGACTCACCCACTCTGACTCACCCACGCCGCCACTTCTGTCTCGTGGGTAGCTATAGCTACCGTGATTTCCTTCTGTTCGTATGGAACGCTGAAAACAAGCATCTTTTTTTTTTTTTTTTTTCGTTTCGCACATCATCACATGTAATCATGAGCATTATATATAGCCAACCTTTTTTCACACCGACCCTCTAACTTGCTTAGTTAAATTTCTACCCTAGTGTGATTAAATTGTACTGTAGTTAAGTTACCTGATATGACCTCATGAACCGACACTCTTTTTTACTATAGTTTGGTCAATTATCTACTAGCGTTAAGTTGGCTAAATAAATGAAATATGAATTCTAGCTCTCCTCTCTTAGTCTCTTCTTTTTCTTTTTTTTTTACGTTCCTCCTTACATAAAAATACACTTTTCTTGTAAGCTCTGATTCCATTTCAATCCTTGTACACGCTTTCTTATTTGCTTATCAGTTTATACTAGCTAAACTATATAACAAAAGAGATTCCTTTGTTCGGATAAACCTAATAACAAAAACTTGGACGATTTGATTATAACGTTACATGTAATATAATTTTATTAACTTAATTTTATAACATAAGCTTGTATGAGTAAGTTAGTATGTTTAGTCTGACAAGCTATTCCTTATAAGGAAACTTAAGATTAAGAGACCAACGGTGATCACTTTTCAGGATTATGGTCCTTTCCTAACAATAACCATGCACACGCATTGTAGTCTGGCCATATGAATAACACGAAGCTCATGATCCGATTTTGACGTCGAGTCTATAAAATCATCACCTTCCCCACAAGTTAAGAGACATGATTTCTTGCTAAATTGTTTTGTTTCTGCTCCATTTTGGGAAAGCGAAACTTATACTAATTACAGTTCTCTCATAATTAAGAAAGTGTCCATTGAAATCAAATAACATTGTGACCACATATGTTATCCGAAAGCTTTTGTCGCACGCACAATGTAAATAGGTGATATTAAAAAACATTGTACGGGTTTGAACCCAAACCCGGCCCGGATCCAATTAATTATACGCTCATCACCAAACAGCCTGAACTCGGATACGCGCGGACTCGAGCCGTAGGAGAAATCGAAAAACTAGTCGGAGTTTTGGCTTCGGCATTTTCTCCGGTGATTCCTTCGAATCGCGAAGTACTTTTCTTTGCTTTACACTTTTTCTTGTTTTGACATCTTTGGATACCTTAAAGTTCGAAACTTGAATGTTCTTCATCTCTGTGTTTGATTCAAAGAAGATAAGTACGGATTCTTTCAAAATTGAGAAATTGTTTGTTTTGAATTGAGAATTTTGATGGGTTTCTCTCAGGATTCTCTAATTACTTTGGTTAACTCTTCTGAAGCAATGCTAAAATTGAGCCAGTGTCACTTATGTGACTGGTTTAAGACCACTATATACTTGTTTTGTTTTTGCTGTGTTTGAATCACTTTGTCTGAATTTTGGGTGAGGATGAGCCACAATGTTCAGATTACCCTTGCAGTGATCTTGATAAAATACACAAATGACTTAAATACTAGCTTTGGTATAATTGTGGACATACTTCTTGAGGGATAACAACACTCTTGCAGCTCAAAATGTCTTTGAATTTTGAGGGTAATTAATCTAGGGAACAAGTGATCAGATGCCACTGTTTTAGATTCTATTTACCTTGGAAATCCTAGCTTGTAATGGAATTAGTTGAGTATTATTGTGTTATGTGAGGCATACAAATCTTCTTCTGTGAATGAAAAAGCATGTTCCTTTGCTTTTAGATTTACTGATTTACAAGGATGTCATGTCAAAATTAGGATATCTTTTCTCCATTCCACCTTTAGTCTTTATGTCTATATTTCTTAAAACTTAGGTGTTCCAATGGAAAATTTATGCCGCAAACTATTTGTTCGCTACTTATCTCTGTGGTTTCACTTTTATGTTATATGTGCTTTACTTTAAAAAACAAAGAGACTCTTTGAAGCTTTTCTTAATACAACTTTGTTGTGTTCCCATTTTATCCTGGAAAAAGGGTTTGATTTTGGAAAAATTCATGCACAACACAAACAAACTTAACTTGAAACTCATTTAAGACTTGGAACCAGTTTCAGCTTAGGTTGAGACAAGCAAAACTTTTGTAAGTTGTTGTAGTTTACCAAGATATTTCAGGTTCTTGCCATGTTATTGTGTCGGTTTTTATGCATACCACTCTGTTGTTCGAAATTTGACATCTGCATAAACAAAATCTTTGTCTTGATTAAAGCATCTGTATTTGACTGTCCTGGCCATACACTTTTCTTCAAAAAAATTGGTGGATCCAAGTGGCCTTTCTTTTGTGTTAGAGGATGAATGCTTTTCATAGAGAAACAAAGTTGATCGGTTTGGGTTAAAGGAGAAAAGGGTTTGCGATTGGGTGTGCCCGAAGCAAACCGTCTCTATTCCCTTTCCTTTTTTTTGTTCAAAACGCTTTTGCCTTCAATTATCTTTTGTCTCTCTCTCTTTGTATGGCTTTTGGGTCTAAGCTCATAAACAACATTTGGTGATTTACTCTTTATTCTCTAAACTCTTTGGTCCTACATGTCCTCCGCAACTAAACATGAATTTGTGCACTTTTCTAATATGACAAGACTGAATATTATTTCCCTTGAGCGTGGAATAACTTTGTGAAAACTGGAGATTGATAGTTTTCTTTCTGTTGGAGCATAACTTGGATATATTTACATCATCTTCTTTTCCTAAAGATTAGATAGATTGTCGGATCCTTAATTTTTGGTACACCATTGTTCTGTTTTTATCTTCTTTTTCTCTAAAATTTGAGTAATGATGCTTTAGTTTGGTTATAGGAGCCGGAGGCAGTGAGTGTAAGAGATTTTGTTGATTGATGAATGGCCTTTGGATGAAGGCTTACAAAAGAAAACGAGTAAAAGCTGAAAATATGATTGGGGAATGAAAGGAACATCTCTAGTACACTCCTTTCATTAATTCATTTACCTTTTAGGACAAATACATGATTCTCTTATCAAAGTGTAAAATCTTGTTGGAAATTCCTAGGGAAGGTGAATGGTGGTGCTCTCTTTTCTCTTCTTTCTATGCAGTAGCGTGCTTCATGAGACAGATAGATCTATTCATCTAAGTAGAAGTGTAATAGGATAGGCTCCTCATACCAAATACTACAAAATGATCCATCTTCGATTTTAGCATTTCATATTGGATTTTACTCAACATTCACTGGATAGGACATGGGTTTTGTTTGCTTTGCCAAATTTGAGAGACATCTCTGTTCACTATCTAGCTTGAAGTGTATATAATGTGTTATCAAGGTAGGATTTTTATATCCTTGAATTGTATATACATCTTTTGTGTTTCTAAAGCTGTTTCATTTCTTCTTCTTAGTTGTTTCTCTCGTTTTTTAAATGAAAAGATATGGTAAAAAAAGCTACACACTTTTATGAAAGTAATGAAAAGAAAAGAGAATGATATTTGTAACTTTTATTATATAATTATATGTCTTTGATGGGTCCGCTGCAAAATTTAAAGAAGATAGAAAGACCAAAATAGTGATTCTAAATTTGTGAGAGAATCTTTTGGGTTACAGATCGAGCCTGAAGAGTTAAAAAAGCATTATCGTTTATAAGTCTTGCTTGCTTTTCCCATCATAGAGAAGTTTTGTGATAATCTTATGGAACTTAGTTTCCTGTTAATATTAGTCTTGCGGCTATTTTCCCATCATAGCGCTTGCTTGATTGGTCTGGACCAGGTGACTGTTGTCTTAAAAAGTGTTGTGACTTGGCTATTGCTTTGTTGAAAAAGGTAGTGATTTGGAGGTATTATCTTTTATATATGAGTGAATGATGATTTGCATCTTTAATTTGGTCTTTTAAACATATAAAATAAATGATACACTTTGCATAAAAGAGAGAGACCCACTTAGCAAGCAGTACCCATATTACATATTTCTTTATAATGTGTATGTGAAATTTGAGATAGAAAATAATATTAGGGGGTAAAGCTGAGTTGCCTTTGGCTTTTGGTACTGATTTGTCACCACATGTATTCCACTTTGCATTACAGAATCCACTTTGGACTCTCAAATTTTGCCTCTCCTACAAGAAAAGCATACACATTCCTCATCCTCCCCATATATAGTTTCAATTCCCACTTCTCTGTACACTCTTCTACATCCCTTAGATTCATCCCCACAGCCTCAAACTTCTGCTAAGATCCTTCTGTGTTTTTGTTGTCAAAAGAAAGACAGTATCATACATAGTTATACATATTCATATATTGAGTATGAGAAGTGGAGGTTGCAGTGTCCAGCAAGCTCTCACGCATGAGGCTGCAACTATGGTTAAACAAGCCATGACTTTGGCTAGACTACGTGGGCATGCTCAGGTCACGCCTCTCCATGTGGCTAGCACCATGCTCTCTGCTTCCATGGGTTTACTCAGAACAGCTTGCCTCCAATCCCACACTCATCCTCTTCAATGCAGAGCACTCGAGCTCTGTTTCAACGTCTCCCTGAACCGCCTGCCAACTTCCACAGGGAGTCCTATGTTGGTCCCTAGTATATCTAACGCTCTGGCTGCAGCTTTTAAGCGTGCGCAGGCTCACCAGCGGCGTGGTTTCATCGAGAACCAGCAACAACCAATCTTGGTCGTCAAGATCGAGCCTGAACAGCTCATAATTTCCATACTTGATGATCCTGGTGTGAGCAGAGTGATGAAAGAGGCTGGTTTCTCAAGTCCTCAAGTGAAGAGCAAGGTGGAGCAAGCTGTGTCTTTGAAGGTTTGCTCCAAGAAATCAAAAGCAAACAAGTTGCTAACTGCAGCGGTCAAGAACTTCAGGTAACACCTCTTCTTGTGAAACTGTTAAGGTTTGGTCATAAAAATCGCACGGACACACACACACACACACTGAGATCTAATTTAATCGCTGTATCTTTTTTCTCTGAAATAGTGAGACCGAAAATGAGACCATCGTAGAATGCTCAACGGTGAGGAAAGCAGAGGGTAAGAGAAGCAGCAGTGTGATCACCGCTCTCCCAGCTTGGCTTCAGCTATACAAGAAGGAGAATCAACATAAGGACACTGTGAGTTATGAATTATGATCTCATCATTCTGAGCCTTCGTATTCTGTTGTGTTCTAAGACTACTTTGTTTTGGATTTGGCAGGATTCTAACTCAAGCTGCAATTTAATCCACAACAAGCCATCTGAGAGAACCCTTGCGCTTTCTTCTTTTTCTTTCTCATCCTCTTCTTCCAATACTTATGCTCCTACAGAAGCCAACCTACGATTGTTCGTTCCCGAACATGACAACGAGCTCACAACTACGCTCTTGATGAACTCTGCAACCTCTTCTACAAATGCAAGTGACTTGGAATATACCTCCAGGTTTAAGGAGATGAATGCTGAGAACCTAGAAACTCTGTCTGATGCCTTGAGTAGCAAGGCACCGAGGCAGAAGGATATAATCCCCAAGATCGCGGAAGCAATCTTGAAATGCAGGTCGGGATCAACACCTAGGAAGATCAGAGACGGGAATCGAAAAGAAGAAACTTGGTTGTTTTTCCAAGGTGTGGATGTGGAGGCCAAGGAGAAGATAGGTCGAGAGTTGGCAAAGCTTGTGTTCGGATCGCTGAACAGCTTCGTTTCAATCAGCTTGAGCAGCTTCTCCTCCTCTTCCATGGAAGATCTCGGGACCAAGAGGCGGAGAGATGAAAATAGCTGGAGCTACACTCAGAGATTGTTCGAAGCTGTGTCTTGTGATCCACACAGAGTGTTCTTCGTGGAAGATATAGAGGAAGCTGACTATTCGTGTCAGATAGGTTTCAAGAGAGCCATTGAGAGAGGAAGACTTCAAAGTGGAAGTGGTGAAGAAGTGTTGCTTAAAGACGCGATCGTGATCTTGAGTTGTGAAAGATTCAGCTCGAGATCAAGAGCATGTTCGCCTCCAGAGGACGAGAGAAAGATGAGGAGCCCTTGTGTATCTCTCGATCTAAACCTTTCTCTTGCTCGTGATGATGATAATGATGGACATTGCAGTGATCATATTGGATTACTCGATGCTGTAGATGCACACATTCTTTTCAACGTGTCGTCAACATGATTCATGTAATTCACTACCATGTTCATGTTCTAGGTACATATAATCTTCCTATACACTTTTTTAGTAAAATTTATATAACTTTATCGATCCGACTTGATATATAGTAAAGTCTTCGAATATCAACTTTTTATATTGCCACCGCCAAATAAGAAATGGTTTGATCAATATAACAGTATCAATAATATCTACAGCATTTAGCTTTTATACTTGATCAAAGTATATAAATATGATTCATGACGTAAGATTTGCACAAAGGAGAAATTACTTTTTGATGGAACAAATAAAACTGAAGTAGGTCACACCAAAGAAATCAAGGATCCCTACTTTTTCTCACTTTCGAATAATATTCGAGTCCCCTAAACAAATAGCAATCGAAAAAGAATTTGTTTACTTCTTTGGTTTTTTACTTCAGAAAGGTATGGGAATATGGGATAATTAGCTTTGAGTAAGATATAATTTCTTTTTAAAAGAAAAATTAAAAGCAAAAGATAAGCCCATGAAAAGAAGGATTAAGTAGGAAACAAGAGGCATCTTATGCTTTAAACTATACAATGTAAAAAGATAAGTGTATTATATAAATACTTACAACATTATGGCCAAAGAAGGGCCTTTGCCTTTGTCGTATATGAGGTAACCTTGTAACATGTACTGAAGTCGCCGTGACAATACTTTTTAGAAAATGTGTTTTCTATAATATTCAAGAGTAAAACCACTTTACATAATAAACGTAGTTGACTACGCGTTCATTTGACACACTAATATAATCCATCTTTATCTGACTTTGTAAATTATACACATAAATATGTACAATTGATATACCATATCTTTTTTTTTTTTTTACGTTTTGAAATTTAGAAAAACAAGCATAAATAATATTTTCATGTACATCAAAATGTTGATAAACATATGAATATTTTTCAAATTAAGTTCAAAAAGATAAAGAAATTCAAAACAGAGGGTACAACCAAACCACCGAAACAAAAGTTAAAGACTCGTCAAAGAATCTTCGAACACTTGCTTATAAATCAAGCCAATAGAAACTGTCCCTTTCTTGTCACAATCTTTACAATAACTCGTGTAGCTAGTAAATGTCACATAGGATTGAAACCGCCATATGTTTTTCGGGTCAGCATGCGGGCTAGTAATTAAATATAAAGTACATAAAATAATATTTTATTTATATATAACAAAAATAAACAGGAGAAGATTAAATGTATACAATAGGCTCTACATAAGATAGGTCGTAATGGTGCTTAAAAATAAAATAAAAATAAACGAACCAATATATGTGATGGACTGGAACAGGAGGAAAGCTAAGACTCAAAAATCGAAGTCGCACTTGATCGGGAAAACAGTAGAAAAGGTTGTAGTTCCGTTGGAGGTACTTAAAGGAAGCCTTAGATCATCACAATTAACCTTAGGCTTAATCCTCCGAAACTTCAAGTCCCCAAGCTTAAACCTAACCCTTAGCCTGAACTTGATCTCTATATTGTAAACACCGGAGATCCTCTCAACGTTCAAAGTCCGGGACTCTCCAGCGTCAAAGATAACAAGGTTTTGGCCTTGAAAAGTTGGTGTGAGAACGGTCGTGTTTTTGTGTCCTTGATAGAAAGGAGTTAACGTGATGGAACTAAACCGCTTTCCTTCATAGTAGGCATGAGCTTCGATCCTGTCGTAGTAGACTCCGATCCTCTTGTTAGGGTTACGGACAGGGACAGTAAGAGCTAGGTTATACCTTAAAATGTTGTCCTGGGAAGTGTGGTCAAAGCGGGTAAGGGACGCATCGGTCACGTGAAACTTGATGGCACGAGGACGAACGATGAGCCAGAAGATGAGAGCGGCTACACCGAGGATGACAATCAGGGATACGATGACTTTGACAAAGAAGCTGAGGAGGCAGCAGCCACATCCGCGGCCGTGCCCACGTCGGTAGTAGCCTTTGGGAGCTGGTGGTGGGACTGATGGACCATAAAAGGCGCCGTTGAGGGGTTGTTCTGCAGCCATGTTTTAGTAATTTTGTGGAGAGTTGCAATGAATGGATATATGGCTAAGAGGTTGATACAACAAGTCCTTTATATACACTTTTCATTTTATGCGTTGGTCAACTTAGATTAAGGTATTGTCACGCTACGCGGTGATTTGATATTTGACCAGAGAATATTATGCAATTGTAGGCTTGTGATGTTGCCTCATAACTTCCAATAAGGAGTAGTTAATATAAGATAATATATGTTATTACTTTTTGGTCTCTCTTCGTACGTTGGTTTCTAACTATACATTATGTAAAAAATGATGAAACCGTTCTAGAACCTAAGGCCGCATGTGTTAACGGACTCACATGATTATGTATAAATTTCGTTCCTGAATTTTATAATAAAATTAAAATTTTGTTTTTGAATTTTAAAGTTGAAGAGGGATGAAATATTGAAGGATTTATATAACAAAATTCTTTAATTTTCTGGTTTTTAATTGGTCATGTTTTTTATATTTGTTTGTCATATTATAAATCATGGTTTTAAGAACAACTAATTCAAAGAAATGTAGATGAAGAATCACTAAATCTTCCCACATGTTTTTTGAAGAGGAAAATATTACACCGTTTCCACTTTTCCCTATTTTTCGTATTTATTCATTTTTCTCTAATATTATAAAAGTTTACCAGTTAAAATTTAGATATTTTTTTTAGATTATTGATATTGAAAACATTGGCTTTTGTCATGAAGTATGCAATATGGAGGTTCAACCAAAACATGTTACCCATGCACACAATTCGTATTAGAGGAAAATCGAATACGAAAAAAAAAAAAAATAGATTTAGTAATCTGTTAGAGTAAAACTTATTTACAAAAAATATAGTCAAATTTACTCTGTACACTGACTTTGTGGTTTCAATTTCATGTCAATGTTAGAATTTATATCTAAAGAGGTAAAAACATACTACTATAAAAAAGAAAGAAAAAAAAAGAACTCATATTAGTCGGAACCATAGTTTATTGTTTTCATGGCCATTTAAAAAACAGTTCCCTAAAAATCTGAGAATTGTAAGGTTTCAAAATCTAATTTTACGAAAAAGGATGACGTTTAGGGTCCGAATGGTGACTGCGTTTTGCGGTGCGGGAGAAGTGCGGTGCGGTTCAAATAGTAACGAAAATACATAGATATATACATATGTATATGTAGAGATTTTGACACTGTTACAGCACTGTTGCGGTGCAGTTTTGGGTGCGGTCTATGTCACCATTCAGGGCCTTAGTCTCTAGTAATAAATAAATCCACACATGCCTACATCAGTAATTTGAAAACAGTCTAACAACAATACATCTAGAGAATAATCAGGTTTACGAGGCAAACGAACCAAACACCTGCCTCATCCGTTGATTTATTGACCGAAGTTGTGCCGTCATATCAGTCAGACAGGCCATGGTTATTAATAAACTTAGATTAGTATTTTTCTGAACAAATGTGTTGAATCGGTTGGAATCAACTATTGCTTCAAAGTGTATCACGACAAAGCTTATTGCAGATTCCATCAAAATTTTGTCTGAAGGGATAGTGGGCAGCTCAAGGATGTCGACAACGTTGTCCAAACTCAAAGACGAGATGAGTTGGTCTCTGCAAAGTTCTTGAAGATATGGTATATTATACTTGTCAGCAGCTACATAAAGCGCTCGAGTGTGCTTGTTGGCAGAACTAAGTATCCCGCTATAGGAAAACTCGAGAAGAGCCTCGAGTTCTTCATAACTCAAGTCAGGAATAGTGATTGATTTCTCTACTGAAATCTTGCATTCATCGGAGTCCAACATGTACCTAAACACTTTCGACTTCACTGCCTATAGAGAAACAAATTTAATTATAAGCCCAAACTTTATCAGTGAAACCAAACATATGAGTTTTTTTTTTGGTGGATGACGGGAGACAACGATTTATTACTAAAATATAAAAAATTACATAGTCGAACCGCTCTAGGGAGAGAAACTCACCAAACATATGAGTTAACATGCATGACAATTTGCTATATGGTACACATGAACACATGGATTGGAAGATGCACATGAATATAATAGAGCAATCAAAATCGAAGAATCTTTAGACCAAATAATAAATTATGCCAACCAAATCAATCAAGCTGTGCATTACATGTATCAATTAGGAGTCATATATACCATAAGACAATATATAAAGTAATGAGCATTCAAACCATTGGAATTCCAAGAGAGTGAAATTTACCAACTAACGTTAATATATCAAGGCTTATAACAATCAGATAAGCATGAGAGTATGAGACAAAACAAAGCTTGCAATAGTAACTTATCATGTTACTGCCATCCGCAATTGATTAGGAGTAGAAATATGGTATATAGGTTCTTCCGCGCCCTCAATCTAACATATTCAATTGTGAAGTAAACATCCATCCATAGACCAATTTTTCCGTCTAAGTATAGTTTCAGTCCATCAACATATATATATTAGAATCAAGTTCAAGATTAGAGATGTTACCAAAACAGCTTTGTGCGCGGGAATCCCAGGCCCATCACCACCAGGTTTAACAATAACATCAGTGTGTATTCTTTATTTAAACGCCATGACACGATCACCGAGAAAATCCACTCTATTCAACTTCCTCTTTTTGCTATCTGCCCAGAGCCGGACCAAAGGAATCCGGGAGGCCATACAAATTAAGAAAAAAAAATTATTTTAATTTTTATAATATAAAATATTATTGAGTAGAAAAAAAACAATTCAAATAAAAGTCTTATTTTAGAAATACAGACTACAATAAAATCCTTTAAAAAAAAATAACAACTTAAAATTAATTTTAAGATCTTGGACCCACACATTGATTTAGAATCTATGATATCTACGAAACTTCCTCATTTTCTCCATAACAATAATATCCATATATAATACTCTCTCTCTGTTTCACAAAAAGTATTGTTTTAGAGTTTTACACACAAATTAAGAAAACATTAAATTTTTAGTTTTTTTCTAAATAAAAACATCATTATCTATACACCTAAACACAATTTGCTCAATAATAAAACAATTTGCAGAATACTAATAGTCATAAAACATAAAAAAATCATTAAATTTTGCATTGAAAACGTAAAACAACACTCTTTGTGAAACAAAAATAAAACTTTAAAACGACTTTCTTTGTGAAACGGAGGGAGTAGTATATTTAATTTTTAAAATTATGTGGGGCCCCTCTTAAGTGAGGCCCATTCAAATGTTTGATGGCAATGGGTTAAGGTCCGGCTCTGTATCTGTCATTGCTTTTTCTTCTACCAGCCAATAAAAACACACGCATGTCGTTGTAATATACTATGATCTCAGTAGAAACTATGTTGCCAAAATACGTTCAGAATTGAAAATACTAAAGTTTATATCTAGTAGGTAACCATTTTATACATACATACAAACTATCAAATTCAAAACCCTAAACCTAAATCAATGCCAAACCACTCAACCGTTCTTATCTCATTTAATCGAAGCTAAATTGGTGATGCGAGGATGCTGTTCCCAAAATTCGCAACCCTCAAATTAAATTTTTCCATAAATAAAGCATGCGATCGAACTTTTTTTCAAACNAAAAAAACTTAAAGAAAAAAAAAAAAAAGCAAAAAAAAAAAAACAGGAGAGCAATAAACTTGAGAATCTAAAGGGAGCAATAAACTTGAGAATCTAAAGGGAGACTACTCACCTTGACAATCCAATGAGAAAAACGAGAAGCGTAATGAAAGAGACTCTTTGATTTTTTTTGTTTCTCCAGAAACGCATTATATTAAACTATCGGCTCGGGACACTCCGAAATGGAGAGCCAATCCGGCACCGACGTACTTACATGGGTGAAAATGACAAAGTTACAAAAGTGATAACAACTCAAATTAAAGGATAGAAGGAAGAAACTAGATGCCCTCCAGATAATGAATGTCGCTCCAAAAGAGGGTGACTTGATACGATGGATGATGGATCCTTGAGGGAGTACAAACCATCCTTGGATACAGAGCCACACGAGAATGATAAGATTCTCAGTAGTTTCGAAAAAATCATGACTTGCGCCTGAAGTGCCGTAGCATTCGGTCCCTGAAAAGGGTGGTCGCATGTAGGGAGAGAGCAATGTCTCGCGGGTCGGATGCCATTGGAATCACAGAAGATAAACTGTAGAAGCTCCGCTTTACTGCTTTACTGAATATAGTGCCCGCAATGTAGATCGAGGTTTGAGAAACGGACATACGAAACATGCAGATTTTTGATGTCTTAGAGGCAGAACGCTTCAAGATATTCACCAAATAGCGAGAAATTGATGATACACATCTCTCTGTTGTACTAGAGGAATTTGTTAAAAACAGTCTCTCCAAATAGGAGGAATTGGTAGGGATAAAGCCCAAACCAGAGAAGCCCAAACTATAAAAGAGAGAGATTGAGTTGGGGCCCAAAAACTCAATAGTTGGTCTGGCCCAGTAAGAGGCCCACCAAGAGAGAAAACTAGGGTTTGAGGGAGTGTGCAATCTGTTGGTGGCTAGGGTAGGGTTTGGCGGCGTCAACTTATAGACGGAAAGGAGGGTATCGGGCCTATCAGCCTGGGCAAGGTCGGCGGTGGGCGGTGAAGTTCTACAGGCAACGGCTGGGTCTTCTGCCTGATGAGAGAGACAAAAAGCTTTCCGACCAATCAAAGCAAAACGCCACCATGGCGGAGAGGGAGGAGCAAAACCTGTCCAGATTCGCCGAGAAGAGCTCTCGGGAAACCAAGTAAAACTTGAGGCGAGGCTTTTGAGAATTGAATCTGAAAAACTGACCTTGTTCCCAACAAGGTTAATTACTGACAAAGATCTCCCTTCCAAAGAAGATGAAGGGGAAATTAATCTCTCCACGGAGGAGGAACATATTTGGTTATTCCACACCAAATCAGAAATGATGACAACATTCTCGGCTAAAACGCCGGATAGTAAAAGGTTCCACGGTAGATTTGAGGATGTCTTCACCGGAAAATGAGAAGAAGAAGAGATTCAGATTCTAGCCGTAAGGTGCGAGATTCTGAGATGCCAAACGTCGGAGACAGATCTCACCGGCGACAATGCCGACCGGCGGAAGGTAGAAAAGGGTCTCACCGACGACAAAGTCGACCGGCGGAAGGTGGAACAGGGTCTCACCGACGACAAGATCGACCGGCGGAAGGTGGAACAGGGTCTCACTGACGACAAGGTCGACCGGCGGAAGGTGGAACAGGGTCTCACCGACGACAAAGTCGACCGGCGGAAGGTGGAAAAGGGTCTCACCGACGATAAAGTCGACCGACGGATGGTGGAACAGGGTCTCACCGTAGAGGATAAACAACAGGGAGATGTGGAATTGAAAAACGTGTGTACAATGTCTCCGACCACCATAAGCAGACTTAAGAAGGGACTATGGTGGTGGTCGGGAAAGTAGCACGAAGTTGCAGAGCCATTATAACAAGTTTTATTCCAACAAGAGAGCAAGAGATGAGGGGAAACATCCCGACGTCGACGGAAAAAGACAGCGCCGGCGTCGGAAATCAGAAACAAAAATTGTTTCTCGATAATGGTGCCCGAGAGAGTTTTCAAATTTAATGATAAAAATGTATAAAGAAACCACATTTGATATTACAAAAGAAAGAGACTCTTTGACGTTTGGGTGTCAGTGTCCTTTTATATATGCCACATACGAGGAGACCTAATTGACAAAATATCAAAACTGACTTATACTGTTTTCCATTTCTAAACCTGACCATAATTTTCGTGATTGGATATTTACCCACGCGCATTAACATTACAGTTATATTTTAATTTTCGTACATTTAACTAGGCATGGGCATAATTACCCGACCCGAAGACCCGAATCGAACCCGACCCGAAAAACTCGCACCGAACCTGACCTGAAAAACCCGCACCGAACCCAATCCGATTCCGTTAAATTACCCGCTAAGTTTTTACACTCAAGCACCCATGGGTATCGAGTATTACCCGAACCGAACCCGAAAACCCATGAGTATCCGAACCCATATATACATATAATGTTATATATATATATATATCTAGATATATACATATTTCCCAATACCCAATATCTGATACACTTCCGTAAACTATGTTAAGTTCTATGGGCTTCCAACTCAAAGCCAATTGGCAATGAGTGGAGTGGTCCATATCTCTTATATAT
>OVAQ01000225.1:0-41625 GCA_900406345.1 Erysimum cheiri | reverse complement strand
AATTTATCGAGTATTAATTTATAGAGGTTCTACTGTATAATGAAATGTACAAAAATAAATATTCGAAAGGTTAGGATATATCGGTTTGACTGTATATAACCCATAAATTTATGAATTATGACAATGTTGATATGAGTGCTAAATTAATGAAGAGTTTTGGTGTGTCGAGACTTGAGAATGTTTTGGGTCTTAATTTTATGATTCCAGCTAAACTTCACATTTGTCAAATTCAAATTTATAAGCACCATACACATTTTTGGTAAAGAAGACAGATAATACTAGACCAAGTGCTGTTGTATCTATAATTTTTGCATTTAAAAAGATTCTACTGTTTAATGATTTCATTGTATACTCTGATACGAAATATATACTTGATTTTGTTTAATACTAATAAAATATGTAAATTAGATCATATTGTTAAATAGTCCTTTTTCGGTTGCAAGAGTGGGAGAGAAGATTTTGAATCTTTGATTATATTTTTTTGCATTTACGGGATAAAATTAAAATGCTGAGTGTAAGCACTAGAAAGATCAAAAACTTAATAATTATTTTCGAATTATTGTTATCATTATTTGCTTAGATATGTAGAATATTATCTTGATTAAAAGTGGATTCTTACACAATCTTGCATGTGCGAATGCCGAATGGACTAATGATAAGATTACTCGTACAGTCAGATTAGGATTCAGTGGGACATATTTTTTAGCATGGGTCTAAGTATTCACTAATATTACATTAATCCCATATGGTTTTTTTTTTTTTTTTTTTGGTAATGATCATTAATCCATACTGTATCGTTTAAATTAGAGGAAGTTTCTAGGTTCCATTAATTTTTTATATCTCAAAAAAAAAAATTGACAAAAAATATTTAGCCGACTTCCACGAAAAAAACGTTTGCGTCACCATAAACGAATAATGCTTCGTAATATGCGGTACAAATATTCAAACTCAAAAGGATGATTTCTTCTATGTACGTATACTTATTTTTGCTCATATTTTTATTACAGTTGACAAAAGAGATTAAATTTATATCACTTGTGTATTTATTAGTTCATATGTACATAAGAGGTATACAAACAACATCAACACGACTAGACATCATCAGGAAAAGAAACGACTGGTGCTATAAATTGATAACATCATCTGACGATTTAGTTTACACGCATTATTAGTCCAACTAATCATTATTTTAAACATTAGTCCGGTTAGTCTTGAACTTACCAATCACAATAACATTAAACTGTTTTTATTATTATTAAAAGTTTAATTATCTTTAAAGTCCAACCCATACAATACAAGGCATCGAGCCAACATAACATTAACGGGTAAATCTCTGAGAATCTTAACCGAAGTTAATGCCTTGCGCTAGAGGTAACTCGTTCCCATAATTGATCGTACTGTCAAAAGATAAACCGATTCAGAGATTGAAAAAAAAAAATCAAAAACCGGAAACTAAGAAGAAAAGAGAGAGAGTTTTGAAATTTACCAAGTGGATCGACGCATATACTGTTTCCATGAGTCACTTCCAGCTTCACGACCACCACCAGTCGCTTTCTCGCCTCCAAAAGCTCCGCCAATCTCAGCTCCATTTGTCGGTATGTTCACATTCACTATGCCACAATCACTTCCCAGTGGTCTAGTAGTAAAACCATCACAGGGAAATTAGTTTCAGTAAATTAACCGGAAAGATTAAGACAAGTTATGGGTTTTATAGCACTTACCCGATCCACCTGAAGATGTTTTCCGGGTTACGAGTGAATATCGAGCTACTTAGACCTTGAGGAACCGAGTTGTTTATCGCAACAGCTTCTTCAAATGACTGTCCAGAAGAAAATTTACGTTTTAAAAGACTATATATTTCTGAAGAAATTGGATGGTTTTTGAGACTTTTGTTACCTTAAACTTTAGAACATAGAGAACCGGAGCAAATAGCTCTTCTTTAACAACAGCAGCATCTACTGATATCTCGATTATCGTAGGCTCCACAAAGTTTCCTTCACCTTCGACTGCTTTACCGCCAGTTAGTATTTTACCACCCTGCAAATGCAAGACGGTTTTAAGTGAAAGATGAAAAGGTTAAAACTTTTTTTAACAGTTTTTTTCTTATACAGCAAAGAATCTGAAAGTGAGATACTTGCCTGGGATTTGATGACTTCGATTCCTTTCTCAAAGTTCTTCTTTGATTCAGGAGTATGTAATGGTCCTAACAATGTCCCTTGCTCAAGAGGATTACCGATTTTGACTTGTTTGTATGAAGTAAGCAGTTGCTCGAGTACTTTGTCATAGATGTTCTCATGCAAAAGCTTTAAAATACAAGAACAACATTTAAATAAAGCATTGAGCAAAAGGGAATAGTAGTAGCAACAAAGCTATAAGGGGATTAGATTTTGTTACCAGCCTACGGCAAGTTGTGCAACGTTGACCAGCTGTTCCAACTGCAGCAAATAGAACAGATCGAGCCGCTAACTGTACGTCAGCATCATCCATGACTACGATTGCATTGTTTCCACTCAATTCCAGTAAAGTTTTTCCAGATCTCGCACTCACTGTTTGTTGTACCATTAAACCCACCTGCGCATAATTGAAATATTCAAACAAAATGATGAGCGACGAGTAGGCTCAGTGTGTTTAGTTGGGTGGTTGATAATAGTAAAAGTAGTACCCTGGAGCTTCCAGTAAAGGATACTAAGGGAATGCGTGTGTCTTTAGCTATTGCTTCACCAATTTCAGCACCACCACACATGGCCGTAAAAATGGCACCGGGTAAATTATTCTTCTCCAAAACTTCAGCTACTAGCTTGGTCATTGCGATAGTTATCAACGGTGTAGTTGGAGCACCTTTCCTGTGGAATCACATGTATTAAGTATCAACTACACTAATCAAACCAAAAGAAATTTTCATTGTCAAGACTCAAGACTAATGTTATGTCACTATTATGCAGTCTCTCCACAATATGTCATTTTTTATTTTATTTGGTTACTAGACAGCAATTGTAACCAGTACTATTATATATCGTTAATTCAGTTTCTTGTAGTAATTTTAAGTTTTTAACCTCTTACAGGAACTAATACTAGGTTCTCAAAGCTTAATTAAGAGTCAAATTTGTTATTTACCAGACTACACAGTTTCCACAGACCAGTGCAATACAAGCATTCCAACCTGCAATACAACAAAATTGTCCGTAAACGTCGGGAAAGGTAAGCAGAAGCACAAAATTTTGCATTATGAGTTATATATCACTCAACATGGCTAAATAATAGTGTGGCAAATCCAGATTCCACCGTAAGAGTAAGTTTAAGTAGATCTATTGTGTCCACTTTCATGAGCGAATTAGATCATAAAATTGCAGAGCAGTGTAAGAAATATGGCAGAATTTCATGACCAATCTCATGAGACACAGTAGATAGTAAAACAACGGTGTCAAAAAAAAGAAAAAAAAAAAGAAGACAACATATTCATACGTCATAATTTCAAATAGAAGACAAAACTTACCAAGAACTGCACATGGAAAGTTAAACGCTGTGATAACGCCAACTATGCCAAGAGGATTCCACATCTGCAGTACAATATCCAAGCAGATGTTAATCATGTCCTAAGACGTGTATCTACACAACTCAGTTAAAACAAACTTGCAATTCACCTCCAACATCATGTGGTTGGGGCCTGCAACAGAAAAAATGATATGAGTTTAGAGAGACATGTATCCATAAGATATGAACCAAAGGAAAATAAGCATCTCCAAATCCAAGTGCTTTTAAGGAGAAATTTGACTAAGATATATCTAGTTTAGGAGAATATTTGTCACAAAAACTAGAAGTGAGAACTCACGTTCTGAAGGTATGACTGAGCCATTGAGTTGTCGGCTCAAACCCACAGCAAAATCACACATGTCAATTACTTCCTGCAAAAGTTGCACTAAATGTGTTATCTACAGCTTTATGAACAAGAAGCTGGTCAGTTTTATATTAGCAAATGCATATCATAGGTTCCCTTTCTCTGAAATGTGTCACAAAGTTTTCACTAAAAAGGTGTTGCTAGCATCTAAAGTTAAGTAAGATTGGTTGAGTAAAGATACCTGAACTTCACCAATTCCTTCAGCAAGGATCTTTCCCATTTCAAGAGAAAGAAGACGGCCAAGATAGTCAAGTTTGGATCTTAGTGCATCTCCAATTTGTCTCACAATATCACCTCTCTTTGGAGCCGTAACCTGTAACAGTATTTCGTTTAGCAATATCCTTAAAACAATTTCGAAGCAATTCGATTAATAAACATAGTAATCAACCTGCATCCATATTTTGGCTGCTTCCTCGCAAGCTTTCAAACCTTGCTCGTAATCTTCGAGAGAAGCTTCCACAACTTGGGCAATTGGCTGCATCAGTCAAATTAAACTACTTAGGAAGAAGAATCACAGGTCTAGACTCGGTTAATTAGCCCCAATTTTGATCTCCAGATAAATTCACTCTCGAATCTCTTATTCAATTATATAAAATCATGTAAGAGGAAGAAACAAAGAACCTGATTGTTAGCAGGATTCAAAGTGGAAACAAGAGGTCCGTTTCCTTGCCATTTGCCAGCAACGTAACATCCCAAGTTATGAGAAGTCAAGCCAATCTCACTCAGAAACTCGTACTCTTTGTTCGCTGAACCCATCTCTTCAAAAATTCACCTGGATTAAAGGAAATCGACCAAAGAAAATCGGCAATTTTGAGAAGTCCAAGATCAGAGAAAATCACCTGATTCTTGATAGTATCGAAGAATTGAGATATTGATCTTAAAAAGGAGTGAGAAGTGAGAAAAAGAGAGAGACGTGTACGTCTTTTATAAAGGCTTCAACAACGATTGATTATTGGGTTGAAGACGAAAGCTGAGCTGCTGTGTCCATATCCTTTTATTTTTATTTTTGGCTTCTTTCGTAGTACTATTATATAATTAAGGGGTAAAATAAAATATGGTTTTGTCACGTGTCCTTTGCTTTCTCGACTCTTTCGCCATTGTCACGACTATCATCATCCCTTTCGATTTTCAGTGACTCTGTTTTTTATTTACCAGGCCTCATATGGCCCGGCCCATTCATTTACATATGCAATAAAACGGGTTTAACGGCCCACACTAAACGAATCGACTTTTGGTACCGGTTCAAATAAACCCGATTAGGAAACCCGACGCAAGCCATCTTTCCGCGAGGAGCACAGAGGTTATGCTGATCAATGCGACTTCTTATGATGGGAATCGGCAAAACGGAGATCAATTTGCGGAGATTGATTTCGGCTGCACCTATTCAGCAAAATCAGTCTAAGCTTGTCCATGTAAGTTGAACTGTTTGTCGATCGGATCAAACCCAAAAGAATATCTTGCTTTATCGAATAACCACTCTGACTTATTCCCCTCCAAACTCAGTTTGGGCAAGTTTAAAGACTCTCCTGTGATGGGATTATAACCTCGAAGCTAATGCTAATTTTGATGTATCTGCAGTATGTTGCTACTTTGAGGGAACAATTAGAACAACTCTCTGAAGAGAAGACACCTCAAGGGCTTCCCAGGTCTTCATCATTGCAATTGAAATCTTTCACATTCACAAGATTTCTGCTTTGGTATTTGAATGTTGACAGCTATGTCTCTTTCTAGGATCAAAGATTCGAATATTATACTTAGTCCCAAGTAGATATATTGGTGAAAGACTAAAATGTTATGAAATATGCTTAATCGATATGGCGCTTATCTACTCCTATGATCTCTTGACCAGAGTTACGAAGGCTTTGGTGAATGAGTACTATGAGAAGATTGAAGCTGTTGCTTCAACAATAGCTGCTCAAGTGGTTAGTCACCTGAATTAGAAAGAGATTCTTCTTTAGGATTCTAGAGCTAAGAAATTTGGAGGAGCATATTAGAGGACATTTAGGCTCTGCCTAATATAATGTTTTCCTGTTTCCAACTAACGGCTTTTGGTCTGAGGATTTGTTTCAAGTTTGCTTTCAGGCATGCACGTTTTGGTTCGATCCCGTGTGGAACCATTTTTAGTTGCAAAAATCTCAAGCTTTACTTCTGTAACTAATACCAAATTACTGATTTTTGCCAAATTTACAGCCTGACACTGAGGTACCTGATGAACCTTTTGCAAAGGATTTTACCAGTGAAAGCTCTCCAAAAATGAGAGATGCTACACGAAGCCCCACTTCTCCACAGCTGAGAAGAAGAATCGTGTAAACAGAATACTTGATTCACATGTCTCTGAACTTTTGAATTTTTCCTTTATTTCTTAGCTGCTTCCTTGATTGAGGTAGGCCTAGAAGTTCCAAGGAGCAAAGCTATGATGTTGTTAATTCAGATCCCTCAAAAACAATAAAACTAGACACCGCAGCTCAAGCACACATTGAAAAGCGCAGGTATGTTCATAGATTACTGAGAATAATCTAGGAACTCATTTGATCTATGCACTTTCTTTAAGAAAACAAAAATTATTGCAAAGAGTAAGCTGTAATCTTTTGAATTCAAGTTGAATTTACTGCTTCACGGTTGTGAATCGTTTGATGACAGAAAGCTTCAAGAGGATCTAACTGATGAAATGGTGGTACTTGCGAGACAACTCAAAGAGAGTAGTCTAATGATAAGCCAATCTGTGCAAAATACAGAAAAGGCGAGATGCTAACCTTTTCCTCACAAAACCCTTTATTCTTACTGTTATCAATTATCGACATATATTGTTTCCTCTGGCTTCATTGTTCCTAACATATTTCTTTTTTTTTGGTTGTTGTTGTTGATTCATTAGCAGATACTTGACTCTACCACGGAGGCAATTGAGCAAAGCTTAGCAACCACAGGACACGCAACTGTAAGAGCTGCACAGATATATTCGGAAAGCTCAAAGACGAGTTGCTTCCTGTGGCTCTTGATCTTCACCGTGACATGTGTGTTCATAATGGTTGTCCTGTTGATCAGAGTCACATAGAAAATGGTTTCGAGTGTAAATCAAATTAGTGAAATTTAATGAACACTTCAATCTCTTTCACAAGAGTTTTGTAAGCCGCAATCAATGGTTCGAATCCTCAATATGCAATCGAAAGAAAAGTGTTTGAAAACAAAACAAGTGATCCCACTGGTTGCTTATGTTTGAATTTTGATAAACCACCCACTAGGCGTTAATTAATTTTAAAGCAAAAAAAAAAGAACCTTTACCGTTTGACTTTTTGGTTAACAACGAGTCAACTTTTGGGTTCCGGGTCAAATAAACCCACCCGATTAGGATGCTAAATTGATCTAATTAAGCAAGGTAAAGAATCCGACACACCGATCGATTTTCAGTGAGGAGAAAACGCTTTCCTGATCATAAATCGCGTTGATTCTTATCGGTGAGCAGCTCAACAATCGAAACCAGAATCCTAGGGTTCCTAAAATTCTCACTTTGGTTCGAAACCCTAGGCTCTGGTTCGGTTTAGGTGGCTTCTTAGCCTATTGTCGCATGATTTATAGCGTCTAAATTGTGTTGATCGAATCGAAAAGGTTCCCATTTGGAGAATGAGAGCTGCGAATTTCATGTATAGCTCGAGCAATCCCAAATTCCGAGGGATTTTTAATGGGCTCTGCTCTGTAATCATATTCGTCTTCTTCTTCGATCGGAGCGATATACTCAGGAGCTCGTTGTTAAAGAATCTACCTTTCGTTGATGGTAATGGTGGCGGATCGGTTTCCCAAGGTAAATTCAGTCACTTCACTGTAATTCGTCGACATTTGAGTGAAATTGACAAGGATGTCCTAAGCAACGGTTCTGGTAATAACAGCTTGAGTAGTGATAGTACTTCATTGTGCTCTGGGTTACATGAACACAGAGGTTATGCTGATCAATGCGAGTTCTTGAAATCGAACCCGATTTGTTCTCCAGATGGGTTCTTTGATTACCTCAACTTCTTTTACTGCTCCTGCAGAGATTTTAAGATCTTGGGTTATATAGTGTTAGGGGTTTGGCTTGTTGCTTTGTTCTATCTGTTGGGTAATACTGCTGCTGATTACTTTTGTTGTTCGTTGGAGAAGCTTTCCAAGCTTTTGAGGTTGCCTCCAACTGTTGCTGGTGTTACTTTACTTCCACTTGGTAACGGAGCGCCTGATGTGTTTGCGAGTATAGCTGCTTTTGTTGGTTCAGACAAAGGGGAAGTGGGTCTTAATAGCGTCTTGGGTGGTGCGGTGTTTGTAACTTGTGTCGTTGTTGGGATTGTTTCGCTCTGTGTTGCGGATAAAGAAGTTAAGATCGATAAGAAATGTTTCATCAGAGACTTGAGTTTCTTCCTTTTCACTTTGGTTTCTTTGATGGTGATTTTGATGGTCGGTAAAGTGACGGTGGGTATTGCCATTGCTTTTGTTTCGATCTATGTGCTTTATGCTTCTCTCGTGGCTGCAAATGAGATTTTGAGGAAACATTCCAGGAGGTTAAAGCTGGATTCTATTATGCCTTTGCTCCCGATGCAAGGAAGTGTGTTCTCCCCAAGTGTCGAAGAGGATATTCCGATGTACAGCCCCTTGCTAGAACTTGACACCGAGGAAGGTCCACCTCGGCTACATGATTCTTTACCACAGTGGATGTGGGCTACAAATGTAGCCATCTATTCAAACCATTTCGCAAAAGCCAATGTTCATGATGAAGAAAGACCTCCATGGGGATGGGCCGAAGATGGTGCAGAAGTCGAGAGCTCATTATGTTCTAAAGTCACATCCTTGCTGGAAACTCCACTGACCGTTCCTAGACGGTTGACAATCCCGTTGATCGAGGAAGATAGCTGGTCAAAGCCGTATGCCGTGGCTAGTGTCTCCTTGGCTCCTGTCTTACTTTCCTTTCTTTGGAGCAGCCAAGATGATACGAGTCTTCAAGCTCGCGTTGTAGCTTACTTTATTGGAATTGCGTTTGGATCTACTCTTGGATTTCTCGCATACAATAACACAGAACCCGATCGTCCGCCTCAAAGATACTTAATACCTTGGGTACTCGGTGGATTCATCATGAGCATCGTATGGTTCTACATGATTGCAAACGAACTTGTTGCCCTTTTGGTTACCTTTGGTGGAATCTATGGAATCAACCCGTCGATCCTCGGTCTAACCGTACTTGCTTGGGGAAACTCAATGGGTGACTTAGTGTCTAACATCGCATTGTCTATGAACGGTGGAGATGGTGTACAAATCGCATTATCGGGTTGCTACGCAGGTCCAATGTTCAACACGCTTGTTGGTTTAGGTATGTCGATGCTTCTTGGTGCTTGGTCGAAGAGTCCAGAGACTTACATGATCCCGGAGGACAATAGCTTGTTCTACACTCTAGGGTTTCTAATATTCGGATTGATTTGGGCTCTTGTGATGCTCCCACGTAACGAGATGCGACCGAACAAAGTCATGGGCATTGGTCTGATCACACTGTATCTGATATTTGTTACTTTCAGGCTCAGCTCCGCCATGGGATTCATACCTTGGGCTTCTTAAAACGCCATTGTAACCAGCTTGAGGATCAGCTTATTGTATTATTTGTTGTATACTTCATTTAGTTAGAGATAGCCACTGGTTCTGAAGAAAATGTTGTTTGTATTCTGTTGATGTTAACTGACAATGAATCTGAGCCATTGGATCTAGGTTGTTGTGGTAGATCTTGATCGTGGATTGGACAGAGAATTATGTATTCGAAAATGGAAATTAACGGGCCTTAGTACTAATGGGCCGACTTTATCAACTCAATCAATAATCTTGCCCCACTTGTACATCGTCACGTGGTAGTGCGATATTCATAACGAAATTATTGTTTATCTGATTATCAATTTCATGTTACGTAACGCAGAAACATACTTTTATTAAAAAACTACGTGTTGCTGAAAACAAATTCTAACAATATTTATTTCTCGAATAGACAAGTTTGAGTCATTTGACCAATAAAAATGCCATACACGGAATATGTAGTACATAATTATAGGTATATAATACTGTTGGAATATGCTCAACTCAGGACAAGACATCCAAGAACATGTTATATCTTATTGCTCTGTTCTCGCAAAATGACAACTCTGACACTCATATGGGTTGTGTCTAATTATTTTGGGTTTATGTATATGCCTTTTTGTTGTTTCTACTGATCAGCTTAATGTTGGATTTATATGTACGCATAACAAGTTTTTCATGTGAAATAACCAAATCTGAAAACATTAGTTTGATCAGTACCATGTAGTCATCTTAAACNAAAAAAAGGTTTTTTTTTTTTAAAAAAAAAAAAAAAAAAAAAAGAGAATCGTTTGTTTATGAAAAGTTAATAAAAAAAAAAAAACAAAGAGTTCACATATTGAACAAAGTTTTCAATTAATCTAGTTAAGTGTTCATAGTTTGATGTGCAATTGATAATGATATGTAATTATATATATTGTACCACCCTCCATTTATATATATATATATATATATCTATAAAGTATTACTGATCAAGTTATGTGGACCAGGACCACATTGTAATATATATCGAATTAATAAACATTAAGTCGAAGACAAACTCGGCGACTCATCTTCAGTTAATCATTGAAATTTCTAGCTATCATAAAATTGTTATAAAGCATACGAAATAAGAAGACATGTGTTTATTATAAAGTGTTAAAAAATTACGGAAATGGTTTTATGATTCAAAAAGGGAAGACATGAAAACAAGTTCATATGCTCTCTACATGAGCCCTCTAAACTAAATCGTCTTTCCTTTGCAATATTATTGGAAACCAAATAAAACATAAATGTGCTGCCCATTTCTAATCAAATTGATACCTCTCACTTTCTCCCTATCTCTCGTTGTTTCTCTTTTTTAGTATAATTTAACAACTTTTTTTTCTCGTCAACAACTAACACATATACTGAAGTAGTATATGCATGGCACTATACAAACTCCCTTACCTTTTTAACAAACAAATAATATTGAGGTTATCATTGGGTCTATTTTTTAATATTAGCATATATCGCGCGCTTTACTAGCATATGTCTTTATTCATCATATCCGAAGTAATATAACTAATTAGAATCCGAAACAAAACATATTCTCCTTCCGTCCCACAAAAATCCATGTTTTATAGATGTATATGAGATTGATGTGTGGTCGAGTTGAGTTTTATGTCAAAATGTCGTGACATATAGGCCATATCCCTTAAATCAAAATTGCATATATACAAGAACTATAAAATGGCATTATATTACTTACAAGTTACAATCATAAAATACTATTATACGAAAAATGTCACATGTCACATGAAGGGTCACTGACCCCAAAACTAAATTGTATGTGTATGTGTGTTTGTATATATAAGTTTCTCAATGTGCCTCTCCAAATCATAATAAATCTTTCTTTATCTCTTTCTCTTTTTTTTTCTCTCTCTCTCTTTTCTTTGAACTTTTACTATCCAAAATAATGGATCCACGCATCGCCGCAACATCAGTGTTCCGGTGGTCCCGAAGTCGCCGGAAGATTTATCTCCGCCGTCGTAAGTCACAGGTGGTACGTCTTGGCGGGAAGAACAATGCGGTGACACGTGGCGGATTCTCGTTGAAGAAGATGGTGAGGAGGATGAAGCTGAGATGGTTGAGGCTTCACTACATGAGACTTGTGAAGAAGATAAAAGGTTTTTATACTAATTTGGTTAAAGAGTTCGTAGACGCAGGAGCTGAGCTTGAAGCGATTCAGCAGCGAATGGCGGTTGAAGCGGCTGCGTTTGCGGTTCCCGGTTTAGGTCTATCTTTCTCTTCCTTGTCAGTCCATGACCGAGCACGGTATTTTATTGTATAGTCCTATATTCAAATTCATTGTAATCTTTTTATTATTATAACTACATATTCATTATTGTGATTTTGTATTTCTTGGAATCATTAGACTTCTGGAAAATGGAACTGTTATCAGCATGCGGTTAAATATTTTATTATGTACGATTTATTGATTTATACATTTCACAAACTGTAAATGACCTGTATGCAAAAACAATATGTAATTCCAATCTTATAGTTAGACATGGTATAGAAAAAAGTCTCCAATTCAATAGTCTTTCTCCATCTATTACAAAGTGTTTTCGACTCACTCTGGTGAAAATAAAATTGCTTTTGTTACAAGCTAACAAAATTTTTAAACTAATGAAGTAGATTAACTAAATTTCCTTTTACTGTCTGTCACCAACAAAACTAAATTATATTCTCTGCAAATTGAATCAATTATAAGTGATACATACATACACATCAAACAATTAAGTTAACAATGTTACTGATAGTGAGAGAATCATAAACTAGATATAATACTACATTTTGATAAGATAAGAGAATAAGCAAAGAAAATACTTTTTTCACAACAACGGTTTTTTTTTTAAATATCAAATTACAATCACTTGCATTACATATACGCGTGTATGGATGTATGGGCTTGGTAACGTGATTAAATGATCATGGGATGAGATGAGTATTTTGTATTGATTAAGTGATTGAGTTAAGGTGGCTTGCCTTGCTGGATATGCAATCAGACAATGAATTAATAAATTTATTACTACTAGTTATAATTCAGATCTCTTTATTGATACTGTACTCTGTTTTTACATGACAAACTCGTCGCTTCCCCATAAAATTAGAATATTTAAACACTTATTTGGACTTTGGACGATTGCTTAAGATTCGAGAATCTCTATGCTTAAATACTGCTATAATTACTAACTTGAATTATTCTCAGTTTTCCACTTTTGAATGATTGTATATTTGTATTTGTTCCCATAGTATTCAGTTATTATCACAGTTACAGTTTCAAACTAGATTTATATTGTTTGTGGTTTTTACAGCTGAATATAAAGCAGACGTACATATATACAGAGTCATTATGTAAAACATACTAAACTAAGGAATAAAGAAATAGAACTCGTAAGTTGAATCATATTTTAACGGTTTCTTTGCCATTAAAAAGATCCCAAATAAAACTAATCTTCTCAAATTTCTTTACCCAAAACCTCTAATTTCTTTTATCCAATTATGTATGGTGAAGTTCTTCTGAGATCCATTTGCCAACTCCATTGTATAAGACAATTGTTGTCTCCTTAATTTTACATAATTTTGAAAAAAATTGTTTGTCTTAATCTTAGTAGTCCTCCATATATATCCATCTCCAATGAATCACACCTCTTAAATAACACACCAAGCTGCAACTGGACGGTCAAACGGATCGTTTTTATGTTTTTATGGATCTCACAAATCCGCTAGATTAATATAGCCCAACGCAATCAAAATGGGCCTAAAAGTTCGCTCATCGGTCCACAAAAACAAAACCAAATCAATCCAGACCAATAGACTACGGTTTGATATTTTTCACGTTACAGCAGGCTAAACCGGAATTAAACACGTTGTGACGAATGGGTACGTTACTTTATTACGTGGTTGCGTGGAGGAGAAGAAGTTCCACGTGACTAAAGTCTTGGATGGCTAAAGTTTGCACGTTGCCTTCTACTTTTGCTTCTAACGCAATCACTTCTACATCTTGTTTATTTGGGGAATTAACTGATGGATGTTAGTCTGCTGCTTGTTAACACGTGAAATATACAGAAACTCATGTTAGATGTGACTTTTTCATTTGCCGACCAATAATGAGGTCTAATTTGACTTGGGGTCTGAATGGCGACTGCGTATTGCGGTGCGGGAGAAGTGCGGTGCGGTTCAAATAGTAACGAAAATACATAGATACATATATATATGTAGAGATTTTGACACTGTTACAACACTGTTACGGTCTATGTCACCATTCATAGCCTTGATTTGGACATGAAAATTGTTAGAGAAGTTATCAAATCGATGTATTTACCAAACTTTTTTTTTGGTATTCCACCGAAAGTCAAATACAACAAAAACAGGTGTTGATATGTTTGACTTGAGACCGTAAAGAACAGTATATTGTCTTGATTAGTTTGACGGCTGTGATTTAATCGCAAGACTCAAACGCGACCGTTGATTTATAAGGGTAAACGATTCCCACAAGTCACGGAGGCTGAGCCTGGTCGTGAATGCTGACCTGGCACAAAAATTGTAAACTTGGCCACTATTTCAGACACGTGTCTTGTTTAGTGCCGTCCTCTTAAGCCAGGTGGCAAATGTTTTCTGCAGTGATGCTTCTTCTTCTTCGAGAATTCGTCGGCGTCCTTATCAAAAATGATTCTAGAATTCGTAAAGAAATAAAAATGGGAAGTTTTAATTTAGGCCTAGAAGCCCGATTAATGTACCGGAATGTCTATATTGTCCTTAGGCCGTAATATCGAATGCGATATGTTTATGTCCAAGTTTAATTAAACTACTGATTTTTTTTTACAAATACTACTAAAACTAAAACTTTCCACATATAGCAAATTTTCACATTCAATGTTCATTTAAATTTTTCTTTCATATTTATTAAGTTTGTAATACAAATTTTTTTTTGCAAAATCATTCACAGTAATTAGTATGTTTAACACTATATATACTTACTACTCCCTCCGGTTTTGATAACTTGTCGTTTTAGGCTTGTTGTTGTTAATTAATTATCATTTTAATGTAATAATACAACTTTTGCATAAGATTTCCTAAATTACCCTCAATTAATTGATCACAATTATTCATTCATGTAAATAGTTGTTTTTCATGAGATTAATATAGTAATTGTATATATTTTCTTAATTTGTCCAAATACAGTTAAAACGACAACGTATCAAAACCAGAATGAGTAATATACACCAAAATTGTATCCATTAGTATGGTAGTACCTAATTGTATATTAAAACTTAAGCTTTCTCGTTAACTTTATGTATATTTTGTAACCCCATTTTTCTACTACTGATTTTGAAATTTTCCCCATTTTTTCCTTTTTTGGTTATACAAACTAATGCAAACAAAATAAAACATGTTATTTTGATGACTTATTTTATCAACGGACGTAAGAGTTTGTAATACTCTTTTATTTTTCTTACAAATATTGGGATTTCTCATCCGCAAATAGATTCATTATTTTTTTTTTGGTGCAAACCGCAAATAGATTCATTGAATCAAAAAAATCCCAACCAGACAAAAAACATTAGAATCCCACGGTGGATCCCACTTCCAACCATTTGCTGATTTTTGCAAATATTCTTTAGATATTTTTATAAAAAACGCAAATTTACAAATATTCCGAGAGGATAATCACCAAGTGATTCGCACAAAAAACGTAATTAAAATTTTTAAATTCGGAAAGTTAGATTAGTGTAATGAATCATTGGATTGAAAAGTATACCAGAAACTAGTTATTTATAGTTCATAATCACAATGGATAACGACATTTAAAAAATACTCCTACTGTAATCATCTTAGTTAAATCAGTAATCTCTGGTTAACAAAAAGGGTAATTACGTCATTTGTAATGCTCAGTTTCGCCTCGATTGCTGGATTTAACGGGCGAATAAGAACACCAAAGGATAGATTGGTTTCTTTCTTCGGAATGAAAAAGTAGAAGAAGAAGACGAAGAGGAAAATTTCTTAGTTTATCTCTCGATCTCTCTCTCTCTCTCACAATCTCTCTTGTTTTCTGCGTTTTTTTTTTAGATTTTCCCCTTTCAATTTAGTTTTTGAAATTGTATATATACTTAGATCGATTTGTTCAGAGATCTGTGTGTGTTTCTAGGGAAAATTCTTTGATTCGCGGGAAAATTGACGAAGCTTTGGAGTCAGAAATTTGTTAGGTTTTTCTTATTTGATTTTATTCGATTCGGAATCTAAAACCAGAGAGCTTCAATGGTGGTAGCAGCGACCATAGCGCTTTACGCGAGTCCATCGAGCACTGTATGCTCTACAGCACACCAGATCAACGGTCATATCTCCTGTGATCTCGATCTCAACTCCAGATCTTCATCGGCGTCTTCTTCCACGAGTTCGCCGACAATCGGAGGTCTCTCTTTGCTTTTCTCCGGCGCATCTGTCAAATCATCGTCTTCTTCCTCTTCATCGCATCCATCCGTAGGAGAGGAATTAGCTTCAATACGCCATGATCGAAGCGAGGATCGTACCTTAAGCGGCTCCTTCTGTTATTCTCCGAGCAAATTCATCGGTTCTTCATATCTTAAACGAGATCACCAAAGCCCTGTATCGGTGCTTCACGGTCCAATCTCATCTAGCAGCAGTCCTCCGATGAGAATTTCACGCGATCGGAACTTAGATGGAGGCTCTTCTCTCCGTGCAGGATCTAGCAGATTGTTCAATGGTTTCGTCAGGAAAGCGATAGGCTCGTGTGTTGATTACGAGACAGACTCTGTTCTCGTTGATGAGCAGCTACCTTTCACCATGGACGATGGTTTTGAAGGAGAAAGAAGACAACCATATGCTAGGGATTTGCTTAGACGTGCTCAATTGAAACACAAAATCTTCGAAGATGAATCTGTGATTAAAGCATTTTACGAAGCTGAGAAAGCTCATAGAGGACAGGTGTGTGAAGAAGAACTAAATCTCACAAATTTCTCGATATCGTTTGTTTTGGTTTACTAATTGATTGATGTGTTTGAATCAGATGAGAGCAAATGGTGATCCTTACCTGCAACATTGTGTTGAGACTGCAATGTTGTTAGCCGAGATTGGAGCTAATTCCACCGTTGTTGTAGCTGGAATTTTACATGATACTTTAGACGATTCGTTTATGAGCTACGATTATATTCTCAGAACTTTTGGATCAGGAGTTGCTGATCTTGTGGAAGGGGTAAGTAAAGAAACAGCCATGAACGTGTTGCAGCTTAAGCTTTTTTAATGGTTGAGACTTGTGATCTAATTGAGTTTTGTATTCTTATTGCATTAGGTGTCTAAGCTTAGCCAATTAAGTAAACTTGCTCGGGAAAACAATACGGCTTGTAAAACTGTTGAAGCAGATCGTTTGCATACTATGTTTCTTGCAATGGCAGACGCAAGAGCTGTTCTTATAAAGTTAGCTGATCGGTTACACAACATGATGACGCTATATGCTTTGCCACCAGTGAAGCAGCAAAGGTTTGCTAAAGAGACTCTGGAGATATTTGCACCTCTGGCTAATCGATTGGGAATCTCTAGCTGGAAAGTTGAGCTTGAAAATCTATGTTTCAAGCATCTCCATCCTGATCAGCACCACGAGATGTCTGCTATGCTGGAGGATTCATTCGATGAAGCTATGATTACTTCCGCGATTGAGGAATTGGAGCAATCGCTTAAGAAAGAAGGCATCTCTTACCATGTTCTCTCTGGACGACACAAGAGCTTGTATAGTATCTACTGCAAGATGTTGAAGTAAGTTCTTATTTTTTCTTCATTCGAATATACTTGTTGGTTTATCGGTTTGGCTAAGAGAATGGAGAGAACCGGAATACTGACACTTCATTTTATGCCAGGAAAAAGCTAACCATGGATGAAATTCATGACATTCATGGATTACGTTTGATTGTGGACAATGAGAAAGATTGTTACAAGGCCTTAGGAGTAGTTCACAAGCTATGGTCTGAAGTTCCTGGAAAGCTGAAAGATTATATTTCTCACCCCAAGTTTAACGGGTAGGTTCTGCAAACCGGTCTAGCTTGAAATGATGCAGGCTCCTTCCTTCTCTGCTTTTCTGACTTCAAGCTTTTGGAATTTCAGGTATCAATCATTGCATACTGTAGTAATGGGCGATGGGACCATTCCGCTCGAAGTTCAAATTCGTACAAAGGAGATGCATTTGCAAGCTGAATTTGGGTTTGCAGCTCACTGGAGATACAAGGAAGGTGACTGCAAACATTCATCATTTGTGCTTCAGATGGTTGAATGGGCAAGATGGGTCGTAACCTGGCATTTTGAAACCATGAGCAAAGACAGATCCTCAATCCGCTCTTCTGAACCCTTGTGCAGTTTCCCATCTCACGCTGAAGACTGCCCGTTTTCTTATAAGCCTAATGGTAACCAAGACGGACCAGTCTATGTCATTGTAATCGAAAATGAGAAGGTTAGTTATTATAAATCTCCTTCAAATTCTTCTCCTTGAGGATATATCTTTGCTTGGAGTAATAACTTGATAAACCTGAAAATGCAGATGACTGTGCAAGAGTTTCCCGCGAATTCCACAGTCTCGGACCTGTTGAGCAGAACAGGACCAGGGAGCTCGAGATGGTCAATGTACAGCATCCCGGCAAAGGAAGAGCTAAGGCCAAGGCTAAACCAGACACCTGTAAGCGATCTGAAATGCAAGCTGAAGATGGGAGATGTGGTGGAGCTGACTCCAGCCATACCTGACGAGTCTCTGACTGAATACAGAGAGGAGATTCAGCGGATGTATGATCGAGGGCTTGCTTTTTCACGCCCACACCGTACAGCTGCTGGTACCATGGTTGGCTGGGGAAGCTAACAAATTCTCTTGTTGCTTAGTCTAAAAGATCTTTGTTCATGTATATATAGTTGCATATATAGTAATGCTTCAGAAGATTTGTTGTACCTTTGGTATTGTTGATTCCCACACAACAGTGTATATATATATATATGCTCATATGTTCTACAAAAACTGATTTTGGTCATTACTATTTGATTCTCTTACATTCTACTTCTTGTAACGACAAACAGTTTATAAAAATAACGATGGTCATTAAAAATTGATTCAGTTACATTCTACTTGTTGATACATAGTATTTATTTGTTTATCTGCTTATTTGGGTCGTCTAGAGAGAGGGAAAGAGACCCTTTGAGGAGTTTGGCTTGAAAGGTCTGAAGTTTGTTGTGGTTGCTGCTGCTGTTCTTGAGAGGACTGTGCAGGATCAGTCATTTCTTCATCGTCCTCTGTTTCTTCAGGTTCTGTGGAAGCTGACTTCTTTGGTATCACGAGCTGGTAGTTTGGGCTCAGCAATGTGTCCTGTTCAGGTGGGAGTGGAACACCGGGTCCTGCAATAGATTTTGGCAGAGGGATCTTGTTCCTGCTTGCAGCAAGCTCTAGCAGAACCTAAAACAAACATCAAAAACAGACGCATGAGACTCAAAAACCAAACGCATGAGACTCAAAAACCAAACGACATGGATTTAGCAGACTAAAACATTTGAGGTTCTTAGTAATGCAACTTATGTGGCAAAGAGGTTATTGTTCACTAAGTCAATAATAAAGATGGATAATTCCCTCAAGATTCACCTAGCAATTACTGGTTATATCACATCTACTTTCAGACAAGAATCTCAATAACATGAAACAAGGAATCATCAACAATTGCATATGTGTAAATACCTCTCTTGGAGGTGGCTGTGAGAAGCTGAAATTAACTTTGGATTGAATAGCGAGCTTAACATCGTCACAGTCAATGTTAGATTTGCTAGCATGCTCTGAGTAAACCTGAGCATCAGTCAACACTTCAACAACATACCGGTACCATAATTCCAGAAACTGATGTATCACACGAGGCTCGTAGTCTTCCACACCCATCGACTTAAGCAGAGATTTCACAATCTTAGCGTCTCTAGGTACATCTTCTTCACCTTCTCCAGCCATGTTTTCCCTAAATTAAACCAAAAGGTAAAAGCTACAGACTCAGTTAAGCAGTTCCTTTCTTTCTTACACAGATTTGATGTTGCAAAACACAAGCTTCAATCGAATCTCACAAGCAAACAAATCGTGTAACATTAACAAAATAACTAAACTAAAGATAATCACAGAATCTCAGAAGCAAACATCGTGGAATATAACTAAATTAGAAGCCGAGGACCTCAATATTGAGAACGAAATTCTTCAATAACGAATGGATAATCAGAGAGAGCATTTGAGTTTCTATATCAAATAGATAAGAACTATAGCTTCCAAAATCAGAGAAAACGAAGATGGAGATAAGAAAGTCACAAAAGGAGATTTTAACCTTGCTTAGAGAATATGTTGCAAAACACAAGTTTCTATTCCATAGAGAGGTTTAAATACCTAAACCCGAGAAAATTTGGTGCAGACAAATGGCAAAATCACGACGGAGATTGATGAACGGCGGCGAGTAAAGATATCGGCGACGAGACTAATCTCTCTCTCTCTCTCTCTCTATGGGAGAGAACTAGATCTGCGATGTATGGGTAAATTAGTCTTTTGCGTTTGACTCGTGCATAGGCCCATTAAAGACCCATTAATAATAGTGACCTTCGTATCTATATCTTAAATACCGATAATATCCTCCACATTTCTCTCTTCTTGTCCGTGTCCAACATTGGGTTGTGAAATTACCGTTATGTCCTCGCCGGAGCGTGCCGTCATCAATCTCTTGGTCGACATCGCTTTATCCTTCGACGGCGCAATTCTCGGACTAACCTTAGCTATTGGCGCCGTCCGTTCTGTTTGCAAGTATGCCTCTAGCTCCGCCGCGTTGAACAAGATCAAAGAAGCACCCGAAGTCTCCGTTTCCGACCTCCGATCACTTATTCCGGCGTCTGATAACCAGTCTGAGACTCGCGACCCCGGGACTCACCATGATCAACGAATCGTTGTGGTTCGTGGAGTTGTCAAACCGAAAATTACCGGCGATGGGGGTCACAAGAACAACGTGCTAACTTCTACGGAGACTGGAGATAAAGCTCTTATCATCCAGAGAACGCAAACTGTACGTATATACGTAAACGCACAAATACATATATAAACAGTTTTGTGAGTTCGTCTAAATTGGCTTCTTACCATTTGTAGTTGACCTAATGTTGGGATAATTTCGTCCTGATTAGCTTTTAATTGTGATTGATGAAGTTACTGTCAATATAATGTAATTTGGTGTTGCTGTGATCTCAGAAAGGAGATTGTAGAGGGACATGTATGTTTTGAGAACAAGTGGAAGTCTTTCTAATGTCATTTTCTTCTTCTCAATTTGATTTGTTACAGTATGTGTATAGTGGATGGAAGAGTTTGTTTCTATTGTCAAATGGTCACCGGTTTATGTTGGAGAGATCTATGCCCAAACAAGGAGCTGATTTTATGAGAATGGTAATGTCTGCTTCCACTATTGTCAGCTTCAAAGCTTTCAGATTTGGCTCTAGCCATGATCAAACTAGTTTTGATATATATATATATGTAACCTTTGGCGTGTGCAGGTCCCGTTTGTTATTGTGGAAAAGGATCAAAAATCGCAGTCTAATTTTCTCGTTGTTAACATGGATAATTCAAGGCAACCTCTTCCGCTTACCACTGTGTATAATCGCTTGCAGCCTATTAATTCATCGTTTCTTCAAGCCTTTTTGTTCCCCGATTATCCTGTGAGTATATATATTCGAAGAAATTTTTGGTTTTTGAAAACTTGGTCTTGGCCATTTCCTTTCTAACTTTGTAATCCGTTCTCTTCCAAGGTTGGGCTGGTAGATGTAGAGAAGATTTTACCACCTGGGAAAGATATAACAGCTGTTGGCATCTGTAGTTTTAAAAATGGAGTTCCTCAAATCAAGTCGTGCCAAGATCTTCCTTATTTCTTGTGAGATTTTCTCTGAATACTTTTCTCTCGTTAATACCCAACTTATGTATCTGCTTAAGTATCTGCATGCATTCCTAGATCAAATTACTACTTCATCTTCTTCTTTTTGTTTTCTTAATCTGTTGATCATTTGACAATACTTAGTCCATTGTTGCAAAAAGGTTCATATATAAAATCGGATAAATGATCGTTTTGAATAATCTTTGCAGATCAGAGATGACCAAGGACAAGATGATACAGGACCTTATGGAACAGACCAGCGTAATATTCTGGAGCAGTGTTATCTTGGGCGTTGTGTCCGTTGGCATCCTTAGCTATGCTGCTGTCAGGTACTGGAGTAGTGAAAGATCAGATTTACTTTTGGATTTGGGCAATGTTGTGATTCTAAATCTGTTAACTGTCTTATCTTCAGGACCTGGAATAAATGGAAACTACGGAACCATCGGAGAGGCCCGCCACCAAACCCAGCCTTGGTCAATGATGAACCCGAAGATGCAGATGAGATTCCAGATGGACAATTATGTGTGATCTGCGTGACAAGAAGGAGAGTACCTGCGTTTATTCCTTGTGGACATGTAGTATGTTGCAGGCGATGTGCTTCAATGGTGGAACGAGAGTTACACCCTAAGTGTCCAGTTTGTCTCCAGAGCATTAGAGGATCTATGCGTGTATATTACTCTTGAATCGTGATGAATCCGAAGTTATATCATTGTATGTATTTGATGATTAGGTGATGCAATTTGTAGTCTCAGAGAATCAGAAATTTAATTAACAAAATATTTTGACAATGATTTGAAAAGTTCTTCAAGCCACTCTATAGAGTGAGAGGTTGCAGAGACTATATGAAAGCAGAGTTTTTAAAGGAAGAAATTTTGTAAAGAAGCGACAACAAAAAGTAGCCAAGGATGACTTCCCGTCATATATTCTCACCAGTCGCCGGAGTTTAGCCGGAGAACACCAGAGCAAGGTCCTTCTCAGGTGTCTCAAGTCCCTGACATGAGAGCTGAGACATGGTGTGTTGATGGATAACCTGAGAATCTGAACTGCGGGTTTTGGAACATGTTGATATGGTTTGAATTGGAGCTTGGTGTGATCGAACTAGACTCGATTCCGCTTCCACCACCGCGAGGGCTCATAGAGAAATTCTGTCCATTTGCCATTTGAGAAGAACACAGTGAGGTCGATGATTCTTGAAGCTTCTTTGTATTGAGGAAACGTCCACCGGAGCCTCTAGCTCTCTTTAAAGCATGAAGATGGCGAGACTCATGAAGGTACGGCTACAGAAAAACAAAAACTTTGTTACTCACTCCCAAATTGCATCGAATCGTCAAAGATCTGCCGAGTTAGTTTCTCCCTCTTTCTTTGGTGTTTTAACAAAAATGGGAAGGTGAAAAGATTCATACTTTACGGCATTTAATGACTTTATTCTGAGCTTCGAGTTTAGCACGATGCTTCCTACGACGGAGAATCGCATGGTATTGTTTCGCATTGACGAATATTGGTTCATTCTCTTGAATGTTATGAGGTAATGGCACTCTAGAAGAAACCAAACTCATCATCTCTAAATGTGGCAGGACCTGCAAAAAGATTTCCAAATTAACCAATCAATGCGCTTCATCGATTCAAAATTGTGAAAGCACAAGGCTTAGTATATTACTGTTGGTGTTGATGCATACTCAGGAGCCAAGAAACCATTGAAATGTGATGTTTGAGTACACTGAAGAGACCAAGACGTTTGACCAGAAGTAGGAGGGGCAAACACAGAATCTTGAGACACCATCGACGAGGTGGTAGTTGACTTAGTATAACTTTCAATAGGCTTTCCCGGGTTTTCGATGTACCCTGCATCAACCAAATACATGACGAAACAAAGATTTGAGCGGTTTTTTGTAATGTGACTAATGTTCAAATCAGTTTACTTGTTTAACCTGATGAGAGATTGGTATTAAGAATGCTGACTCCATAACGGTTATGTTCTTCAAAGCTTGCAACTTCACCGCCGCCTGATTCTCCAGTAGATTGTGTTGAGGATGAATCTTGATATTGCAGCTGCAAACCCGAAGGTTTCATTCCGGGAAATTGTGTAGACATCATCATATCCTTTGTCAATCTGAAAGATTCAGATCCTTGAATGTTTGAATTTGTTGGCATTGAGTTTCCCCAAGATGAATCTTTCCTTTGAAACACTTGCATTGTCTTCAAATCTTTACTTCAATAAGCAACAAGTCCAGTCATGAATCATATGTGCACAGTGCACTCATCAACATTTTGTTCATGATCAACAAAATCAACAAATCTAAGAGAGAGATGATACCAAAAAGATTATAAAAACCATCCTAAACACACATATTCCAGGTTCAAGTACACAGTAAGATTGCTCAATGATCTAAAGGGTTCTATAAAGATTGAAACTTTGAACATATCAAGTTTTGGCTAAACTTAACAGAGAAAGCATAACATGCAAACACAAAAGCTTTTGTATACAGAGTGAAAAGAGAAACTAAAAATTGAAATTTCTGGATTTGAATAGAAAAATCAGCTCATCTTTCACGCGAACCAAGTAGAAATCAAACCTCTTTGGACTTACTGATCCAATCAAACAGATTTTCTCTCTGATCACTCAAATTTTTTTTTTTTTTAATTCCATCATCAGAAGTAAAAATGGAGCAACCAAATCATAACACACTACCAAATAAATTAAGCGAACAACACAGAGAGAGAGAGAGAGAGAGAGAGAGAGACACCTTTGGTGTTTGGATTTGGTAAAAGATGGAGAGAAAGTGAAGTTAAGTAATAAGCTTGAGATTATGATGATGATGATGATGATGATGATGTTGATGATGATGATGATGATGGTGCATGTCTCCTTCCTCAGAACATGGCTGTTTCTTCTCTTCTCTCTCTTTTTATCTTTCTTCCTCTGTCTCTGCAAATTGGGTATTGGCTATGGCTTAAAAGACTAATTTTGACTCCTTTTCACATTTTTATAGGTTTTATTTTCTCAACAAATACCAGTTTATTCACACTTCCCACTCACAAATTAGCTAACGATTAGTTTAATTACTTTTCAATATATATTTTTTATTTCCATTTCTAAATTTTTGCAGAGTTTGATATTTCTATTTATGGTATCTTTGCTCTTTCTTTTTTTACATCCAATTATGGTATTTTTGCAATTTTTTTTAATTATTTATATATGAAAAATTAAATATATATAGTCAAATTGTGTCACATATAGCATTTTTATAATTAGCAAATTGCGACACGTGTTTAGATTCATTCAAAAATTATATGGAAATATGTAGGCACAAATGGAAAAATATAGTAAATATAGTAAACTATTAAATATTTTGTGGTATTTTTATAGTGTTTCTTAGAAATATTTGTTAGTATAACTATACAAGTGGCGTTGTTACTTTTACATTATTTTTGAGTACGAGAGTTAGACTCTATTTCTCCGCAAAAATTTAAAAAAAAAAAAAAAAACTCAGATTGTCTATTGATATATACTATATGTTAGTAAAACTATATATGAATTAAAATTGTGATACCCAATATAAAAAAATCTTAAATTTTCATCCACCACATAGTAGTTACTACTTACTTGTCTACAACATGTTTTGTTTTGTGTAGCTTTTATGGAAAAATAATTCATCCACTTGAAAGATGTTTTTTTTTTGTTTAAGGGTTTCACTTGAAAGATGTTTTACACACATTATTTTATTTTTGTTTCATATGGGTGTTGTTTTATAAATTTCTATGCAATTCTTTCGGTATATTATAACAAGTAGGGTAAGTATCGTGGTCGTACGTTGTTGTTACATGACAAATGTGCAGAATTCTTAACAGTGAAATATAGGTGTATTGTCTATAGGCACTTTTTTTCTTCTCCCTTTTTATAAGAAGGTCTGTTTTTAAAAGCAAAAGTTTTAAGTGGAAGGTTGTCAACATCTCTTTTTAGCGCAATCAATATTGCATTTAAGCGATATAAATTAATTTTTATTTTATTTTTGTAGTTGGGGTAATTGAAATTTATTGCAAGTCAAGCAAAGCGAAGAGCCCTTTTTCAGTTTTGTTTTTCGCATTTCTTTGATGCAGCTTCCCCAACATAAAGCAAGCACTCGTAATTTGCTACTACTTTATTCTGCAGTATCTCTCTACATTTAATCCACAGCTCTGAATAGTAATTATAACAAAGACAAAAAAAAAATACTACTACTAAAAATATGTAAAAGAAAGAAGGTTAATATAGCAACATTTTTATTAAGTAAAATGACCTTTCTTTTACGAATTGCTTGTATTGTGATGGCAAGATACTGTATAATTTTGTTTTTTCGTACCTTATTTGCTTTAGAGAAAAGAAATGTGTAGATATCATGCTTCGGAAGAGGTTACAGGTGTTACTTAAAATATTACTATTATAATTTCATCGAGACTCGAGAGAATCTAGAAGTTCTTAGAATCAATTATTGATTTGGCTAATGTTTAAAGACATAAATTAATATTTTCAAACACGACAAAGTTAATATTTTCGAATCTCCCCTAACCTCGATCCTTAACTCACCGCAATATAATTAATAATAATTTATACGAAGCATAAGACGAAAAAAAGAAGAAGGCTAAAACCATTCATCGAATAATTCCAAATTTTAAACATCACGCCTTCAAATCCAATCATAGTAGACACACCACTTTTTCCCTACCAAGTCTTAACACGTATATGTAAGATTGAACTACAATCGTTGATTTTGATTTTCCTTTTAAATACATAATTTTAAAAGTAAAAAGTATTTTTTTCCTACCTAACATGTTTTACTATATACTATAAACTAAAAAAAAACTCAACACAGAATATGTTACACATCTAAAGATTAACGTTAAAGTTTGAACAGCGACACAAGTGAATAAAGAAATGAGATCAGCGCGAATCTAATGTAGAATCTAGTCTAATACCTAAACAAACTAAATCACCATCACATCAAATGTGTTCAATTTTCCACACAAGGACCATCATCATACCATTTCATTCATCATTTAAATAAAAATAATAATAATAATCAAATTAAAAAAGAAAAGATTCGGTGATTGAAATAAAATAAAGTAAATTAATGGAAACCCATTCCATCCCATCAGAAGATTATTCGAAAACTTGTGCCACCCATTCATGGTTTTGGTCAAAAGCTAATACGAGTCTCTTCCTTTATATGGCATCTCCTGCAAACGAATAACAAAAATGTCAGCCAAATATAACTCTTTTGCGCTTTTTTTTTTTGTAACTACACAGCAAGAATTTTGATGTAAACCGGTTGGTATGGCGTCGGCGGCATGAACAAGACCGGTCTCTGCTGACTAACCATTATCTGTGGTGGATACTGTTTAACATTGATCCCAAGATTCAGTTTTCAAATAGAAAGAAGGGTAAAGAGTTTTCGAGTCATGGTTCTTATGGCAAGCAACAAACCTGTGGACTATTTGGTGAATAGTATGTTTGATTTGGACCAAGCTGTGTTGCATTATTATACATCATTGGTTGTTGTCCAGGGAATGCTGCTCCCATCTGCCAGTTTTTCATTTTTGTGTATCAGAAACATAACATAACAGAGATTTGAAGTTCGATTTAGACGTTGATCAGAGTAGATAAAGAAAAGTTACTCCATATCGAATATGTAGTGTTGGCATCGGTGGAACAGGAGGGTAATAGAATGATCCGTCTGAGACTGGAGATTGAGGACGTGTAGCTGATGGAGATGGTTTGAAACTCTTTGCGTTGGGGTTCAGTTTAAATTCCTGATCACATCTAAAGCTCATTAGTAAGAGCTTAGAGTATTAAAGAGAAATTAGATGATAGCCTAAGCACCCGAAAAAAACCTTAGCATTTGGGTTGAGTGTAGACTTTTCTGAAGATAAAGAACCAATTGAAGAGCTTGGTGATAGTATTGGACGATTTGATGCTGAGGAAGCTGCAGAGTTTTCTGCATTTCTAGAAATGGAGCTTCCAGGCCACCCATTAGAGCTCTCAGATTTCGCTCTGTCAGAGAGTGGACCGAGTCTTCCATCAGTGAAACTTGGCCTCTCAGACGATGGTGCATCTTCATTGATATCTTGAGGTAGCATTACAATACTCAGTTGGAAATTCAATGGCACCAATATCTAAGATGAAACGGGAGTAGATAGATATGATAAGCTAAAGTTGCACATACCTTGAAGACCAGACACTGATTCCTCAGATGGCTGCGTTAATAGAGATTGAAGCCAACAGAACAATGTTATATGTAATGGAACATTATGAAAATGGCAAATGCAATCAAGACTAGATGCGTGAAAAGAGTTTAACTTACCTTTTTATAATGGGAAGCCCCTACGATTTTGCTGTTTCTTTGCTCACCAAGCTGGCTCTCATTCCTATCAGAATGAGCTTTCAGAAACTTATAGTTCAATGACAGATATTTTGAACAAGAAAATGTATATAACCAAGGAAAAAAGACCTGATGTTGTTTCCTGCAACAGGAAAACCATTAGATGGCTGTTCGGACATAAGCTGGCGAGTATGCTTATGTGAGTTCGACCAGCTCTGATCTACAATTGTGTTATTCCGCAAAGGCAGGCTGTCACCCTGAATGACAAAAAATGGCGATATCACCGATGATTCTCCTAGAAAGTACTACCAGAGAAGAACTCAACCATACCCATGATGATTCTTCATACACCTTGCCAGTTGAAGCAGGTTTCTTGCCATCAGAAGCAGATGAATCACCAAAAGTCAAATTGTTGCAACAATCCAACAATATGTCTTCTTCCTCTTCATAACATGTATCATCAAATCTATTAAGTGTACAGACCGATGAGTACTTGGTCTCCTCGTCAATATCAAACTTTCCACGAAGTTGAAGCCCTCTTTCCTGTGTAAGATGATTACATGCATGAACAATTAGAAGTTAGATATGGTACAATGATGAAACTAAAGAAAAATTTAAGTGCACATAAGACATCCGAAATTCACCTCTGCTACGTGAAGATCTCGGGTATTCTCACCCACAATTTCTCTCGCAATCCTTAAGGCTTGCTCTTCTAGTTCCCTCGTTCCAGGACCTCTCTCAAGTTTTGTGGTATACAGTTCCTCATCAAAAGTGCTTGTTACTCCAAATAATGTCTCATTGACCTCAAACTGATTCCAGCCCCTATGTATCATCACGTATAAGATATGTTATGAGAGGTGTCGTTAAGAATAGACCTAATAATAAGGTAAAATGTCCTACTTTTAAAGAATAGCATCACTACCTCTTCCAAGGGTCATCAAACACATTCTCCAGATCTGAACAATCTGGAACATCTTCATCAGGTACCCAAGGTTTCAGCTCTCTTTCCAAATCAACATTGTAAGACTCTGATATCAACGAGTCTGTCAACAGCTCTAACGATTTCTCGCACTGAGCGGAATTTGAGACGTTATTGCTGGATACAGGAAGGTCCTAACACAGAGACCAGTGACAAAGGAAGAACAATGTCAAAACCAAGTAGTCTTTCTAACATGCTAATACATTGACATGAACATAAAAACCCAATCCCATCTGCAAGAAAATAGTACACACCTTAGCTATAACTTGCACGAGTTCGTCAGCAGGGATAATGAGTAGCTTTGAAGGTGGCTTGCTAACAAGCGGAGAACGAGATTTTGTTCCTCGTGAATCCCTAATCAAGCATGCCATTTTCAAAATAATTCCTGAACATTTCAAAGCAGTTTGTAAGTGACAAAAAGAAGGGACCTCTTCTTAAGTTCTTATATTATATCACATCTCAAAGGAACAAAAAGGTTCCCATTCAGAGCCTTACCAAATTCCTTCTCCACATCAGCAGCATGAAATATGCCACTGTAAACCGATCCATTTTTTAGATGAACTTCTACCTGATGTCCAATCTTACAAGTTGTGAGATACACTAACAGTTCGTGAGAAGGGTTATCCACACTTCCAGCTTCCCCACCGTTTTCTGCACATATGCAGAACATGATGATGGTGCTAGATCAGAATAAAGATGTACATGTATATATCTATATATATATACAAACCTGTACTGTTTGCAAACGGCTGTGCGTTATTCACCCCTGGCTCTTTTTCAACTCTTCTGTGTGGAAATCCATTGGATGAAGAACCCGAGTGAAGAACAGGCTTCATAGTTGCTTTAACCTGTCGAAGTGAAAATAAGAAAAGATTATATGGATAAACCAAGCAGTTGAATCACATAACTATTCTGTAATGAAAAATGCAGATTACAGGTCACTTTGAATGGGGATTCAATCGAAGAATCACCGCAAGTAAATCCATTCAACTGTTACGATAACACAAACTTGCGCAAGCTTCATACATCAAACAACGAAAGCATACTCTCAGCTCTTAAAAAAAAAACAACTAACAAGAAACGGAGGACAAACCAAAAAATCCAAAATACATCTTGTGTACATTAAAGCAGATGAAACAAGACAACATTATCAACTCATAGCAGAAATTTTCCAATAAATACGAATTTGTACAAGACGGTGTACCAAAAGAAACCCTAAATCAGCCAACTGAATCACCTAATTCTCAAAAATTGCCACAAATTTCCCAGAAAAGTAAAACCTGAAGGCAACAAAATCAGAATCTGAAGATAGAAACCTGAGAAGATGATATTTACCTCAATAAGCTGAAATCAACAGCCTGAGAAAAAAAACAATGCTACGAGGAGACGACTACGGTAATTTCGTCGCGGCGAATTAGGGTTTTCGGACAGAGTTGGGGTTTACCGGCGAATTGCGGAGAGAATCGCGGTTAACGAGTCAACAAATAATCTCCAGATGACGGATTTTGATTTGATCGCTTTTTTTTTTTTTGCAATTAGCAAATTGAGGGAAAAAAAATAAGAACAGATCGATGTATATACGACGCGAGGTATGATCATCTACGGAAGAGCGTATAATTAAAGTTTTGGGCCTTTTCTTATGATCCGTTCAAAATTGTTTGGGCTATCAATGATAGGTTTGACTTTGTGACTCCAAATTAGATTTCCTTCACAATTTTGGATTTACAAAAGTTAAATTTGTTCCATATAAAATTAAATTTAGCAAACAGAATAATCTTCCATTTATATATTTTCGAATTTTTCTGTATATATTTTGAAAGATATCAAATTATTTGTTTTTTTGTCAATTGAAATTTATAATCTTTAATAATTTCTTAGAAGTCTATGTTGAAATATGAATATCTATAAAGCATATATGGTCATTGGCCATTCAAACATGAATAATTTTCACATTAAACAAAAGTAACCTCTAGATTAACTTTTTTGAGAAGGCATGATATGGCTTGCTTGATGATGTGGAAGTTGTACTTGGAGTTTCAATCAAACTCATAATTAATCAAAAGGCTTAAACTTTCAAGGAGGGAAAAAAGGTGGGCAGAAGAATTATGAGGTGTAGGTGGGCAACACTTCTATAAAACTTATAGTATTAAAATAATCGTAGCTTTTGAAAAAATAAAATGTTGAAGCCTTTGTTGCACGCTCTATCATTATTGTTCATTGTTTTAGAGCAATCATTTCACCCCTTTTATCAAATTTTAAGGAAAAAAATTCGAATTTGTTACCATAAAGTTAAGCACCAAGAGTAACGTGTCTGGCGTTCAGAGAAGACTAATACGTTAATATATATTCATAAATTACAAAAACAAGCTAAAGATGGAAAAATATTAATGATCAAGACATTTAGCCTAGTGTAAATGTGAGTTTAATTAACAACATAAAATTGCTGTAAAAAAAATGACAAAATAAAATATATAAAAATCGTTGAAGATTGAATATGGAAAAATAAATAAACGTACTACAGAATATATGATCGTGGCTATGAGCCTATGAGAAACAACTTTGTCTGCTGGATCCATAACTCATAATACGTACCGGTGCAATAACTTATTAATATAGGTTTGTATATTAGCAAGCAAGTAAATCTAACATCCTTTTATAACTAAATACAGTCTCCACTTAATTTTTCATTCAAAATAAAAAGAAAAAGTCCGTTGTGATGTTAGATTAATAACGGTAATAATTCAGCAGTGTAGTTAATAATAGTCCGTTGTGATGCACATGTTTATGTAATTGTAGTTTTCTATACGCAATTATATGATATCCAATTGTATGTATTTGATTTTGATAATTACTTCAACCAAAAACAATTTGTAGTATTTGTTAGTATCTTTTGTACATTAAATATAGAATATCTTACCTTTTTTTTTGACAGCACATAATAAAATATACTCCATTAAGAATGTATAAAAATGAAAGAGGCATGTGGCATAGAGGATCAAAAAGAAAGACAGTAGACCACACTCTTTGGTGTTTTGCAGTGTCCAACGAACTCAAAAGCCCAAATCTCAAAGCTTTTTTACCTTTTTCCCCAAATCCGCAGATTCTGCTTCTTCAGCTTTGTGTCTAGAGAGAGAGAGAGATACGTTGAAAGAGCATCTCCAACTCATTCTCTCTGTCGCTTGGAAGGACGAAGAAGCAAGGAGAGAGAGAGAGAGAGAGAGTGTGTGTTTAATGCCAATTTATGGGTTTGATCTACAGATCTGTGTGCCCTAATTTCTCTCTGGCGTAACGGTCATATTCAACCCATTTCAATTTGAGCTCTTCATCGCTGTGTTTTCTCCGTGTAAGTGTATGTCTTTTTTTTGCCTCTTTGTATCTACACCGAGCACGAATTTTCGCGTTTAGAACAATTTCTAGATTTGATCTTTGTTTCGCTTGAAATGTGATTTGGGTTTCCTTCTATTTTGGCTTTGATCTCAGGGGTTTTTAGGGTTCGTGCGTTCACTGTGAAATCGAGTGAGAAGGAGAGATGTTGACGTGTATAGCGTGCACGAAGCAGCTAAACACCAACAATGGTGGATCTACTCAACCAGAAGATGAAGAAGACGGAGTTATTGGGACTCCTAGGACTAAGCAAGCTATTAAATCTCTGACGTCACAGGTAAATTTATCTTTTTTTTTTTTGTTTTCTGACTTCACTTTCATGGATTGTTTGATTCAAAGAGAAAATGACAAAAAAACATGTCTAGGCACGACTCGTGGTTTGGTAGAGACTTGACTCATGCTCTTAATCTATATTTATTTTCTTGGTTCTGAGTTAATTCTTCAAACATTTATTCCTCTGAATTGTCAATTACTCTCTTATCTGTAATTTTGTCAAAGCATGTGACTTCTTGTATCTATGTGACTACTGTTCATTTCAGCTAAAAGACATGGCAGTAAAGGCTTCAGGGGCGTACAAAAACTGCAAACCCTGTTCTGGGACTTCAAACCGGAATCAGAACCCAAACTATGCTGATTCAGATGCTGCTTCTGATTCCGGAAGATTCCATTATGCATACCAGAGAGCAGGGACTGGAAGCTCAACTCCAAAGATTTGGGGGAAGGACTTGGAGTCCAGGTTAAAAGGGCTTTCTAGTGAAGAAGGTACACCTACGTCCATGAGTGGCCGAACAGAATCCATAGTGTTCATGGAGGAGGATGAGGCCAAGGAATGGGTTGCGCAAGTTGAGCCTGGTGTTCTCATCACTTTTATGTCATTGCCTCAGGGAGGAAATGATCTAAAGAGAATTCGGTTCAGGTAATTGTTTCTAGTCATATTGAACTGAATATAATGTTGTGTCATGTGTGTTCGTTCTTGATTTGATTTTGGAAATAGAGGTTTGTTTTTTCTGACACCCATGAGTAGTACAATTATTGAGGATACTATTTGTGGGACTACTGTACTAGGATCTATTGCTACTTATATTTTTTTGCTGAGTCAGTTAGAGTCCAGGTGACACTGAACTTAAGAAGTCTTTGATTGTCAATGGTTTTCACGCAACTGTTGAAACTAAGAAGCACTAAGCTCCTATTTACCGAAATTAGCTTCTATTGTGGTGCCGCCAAGGATGGATATTTTTATGGTATCTCTAGCTTTTGGGGTTTCAATGTGTTGTGCAGATGCTAAGTTTTCGTGTTACATGTTAGACTTGTTTCCCTTTGTTGCTAAGCTAACAAGAGTTTTGCTGATTTGAGTTGAGGCTGGATTGGTGATTTTTTAAAATTGCTACTTCTTGCAGTCGTGAGATGTTCAATAAATGGCAAGCTCAAAGATGGTGGGCGGAGAATTTCGAGAAGGTCATGGAGTTATACAACGTGCAGCAGTTCAATCAGCAGAGCGTGCCGCTTCCAACTTCTCCTGTCTCCGAGGATGGGGTAATGCTTCTTCACTATTGAACGCACAAATCTATTAATTGACTATCACAAACAAAGCTCTTTGGGTTTATATCTCTCTTTGGATTATACAATGTTGCAACTTTAAGCTTCAATAATCAATCCTGTACGTAGGTCCTAAATAGATTATTTGGAATAACCTTGTTGTGCCAGGGCTCGCGAATACAGTCCGCCAAGGACAGTCCTGTAACTCCACCTCTGGAAAGAGAGCGACCTCGCAGCAACATTCCAGGCTCCTCTGGTCTTGCTTCAACATCAAAGCCATCTAGCATCAGCGGAACCAAGACTGAAACATCATCTATTGATGGTTCTGCAAGAAGTAGCTCAGTAGATCGATCCGAGGAGGTCTCAGTGAGTAACGCAAGCGACATGGAAAGTGAATGGGTAGAACAAGATGAGCCTGGTATCTACATTACTATTAGAGCTTTACCAGATGGTAATCGCGAGCTTAGACGGGTTCGATTCAGGTATGTTACACAAAAACCGATTGTGCTATATATATTTCAAACCTATCACTTTGTGAACATTGAGACAATGTTGGCTTTATCTTCTTGTGTAATTTGTACTGTAGCCGAGACAAGTTTGGGGAAACTCATGCGAGGCTGTGGTGGGAACAAAACAGATCGCGGATACAACAAGAATACTTGTGACTTGATGATAGGATTTACTAAGTGGAGCAGCTAGCTACAAGACAAAGAACAACAACAAAAAAACTTTTAACAAAGACTTTTTTTTCCTTTTTTTTTAGTATTTAACTTCAACAAAAGCTAAACAAAGACTTTCCTCTCAATTTTCTTGCTCCTTGTTAGTTAATTAATTGATTAGATAGAAGGATATTCAGCATTTCATTCCTGATTTCATAATCTATGGAACTACCATAATGAATGATTATGCGATTTTATTTATTTTTATAGACCTACTTCTAAATGACGAAATTTATGTCTTTCAGTGAGTTTCTTCTGTTTATATAGAGTACAAAATTAATTTTTAATAGAAATTAACATGGGAAAAGTGATTTATGCTATAAAAAAATGAATCATGAGTTTGGGAAGAAAAAAAAAAAGATGTATCATTTTCATTATAGCAAAGTAGAAAAGTAAAAATCAATAATGATACTATATTTTGACGTCAAACGGATAATTGGGATATTATCGACCGTTGATCTTCTTCACAAATACTAACGGGTAGCTCGGAAACGGGCTGCAACGTTCTAGTATTTGTTTTTCTTCGTGCGCGAAAGGGTAAAATAGTAATTTTGTGTTGATCTTAAGCGGCAGCTTCTCAATCGAAATTTCGCAAACCCTCCTTCCTCTCTTTAAGACGTTTTCCTTGCTTCGTCTTCGTCTTCCCTCCCTCTCTCTACTCCAAACCCTAATTCCCTGTTTGATTTTAGGGTTTAACAGCGAAATTCATCATCCCTAACTATCCTTTTCACTGCTTTGAATCCGCTCTGTCAAAAGTGTTTTATCGGATTCTCGTTTTTTCAATCCTTGTTTTGCTTATTTGATCTGGTGGTCGGAGATGGTGACCGGGTCTAGAACTGGCGGTAGTACTGCGATAGGGATTGATGAAAAAACGAGGAAGATGATCCGTTCGATTAAGGAAATTGTGGATAGTCACTCTGATGCCGATATCTTTGCTACGTTGAAAGAGACTAACATGGACGCTGATGAGGCTGTGCAGAAACTCATATATCAAGGTTTCGATCTCCCGCTTCTCTTGGGACGAAATCGTTGAATTGTGTTTTAAGAGAAATTAAACTTAAGTTGTATACTTGTATTGAATGATTTGATATATTGTCGAACATCATAATTCAGTTTTTTTTTTGTAATTTTATTTCTAAACCCTTTTCTCTGCTGCACAGATCCATTCCATGAGGTGAAGAGAAGAAAAGACAAGAAGAAAGAGGTAAAGATTCAAATATTTGGTTACTTTTCCTGTTTGTGTGTGTGTGTTTGCTCTCTACTCTTTTNTTTTTTTTTTTTTTTTTTTTTTTTTTTTTTTTTTTTTGCAGTTCATATGAATTTAGGTGATTACAGTGTTGATACTCTTACTGGTACTACTTGTGTCACTAGTATCTCACTGCATTAAGGTTTGTTTATGTTTAGTGAAGAGTCTGATTATACTTGTTATGGAAGTTGATATGTTGTGTTACTTCCAATTGGTGGTTGAAATGTTTGGTGTCTTTGAATCCCTGAATTATGCTTTGAAATATCTCAACACTTTTTTATGCTTTCATGTTCATTTTGGAGGTCAGGTTCATTAGAGGTTAGACTCTTGAGTCTTGATATAGGAAGTCGCAAACCCCTGTCCAATATAAGTTTTGATTTTTTTTATCTTGTGTCCTTTGGCCTCAGGACACGAAAGTTGTGGAGCCTGCTGAGAGAAGAAAACCTTTTGATAATATTTCTAGAGAAGTGAATTCTCGTACACAGGCTGAACATAATGTTCGGAGAGGAACCTACAATCAAAATGATTTTCCCAGGAATGCAGCTCCTCGTAATGCATTTTCTAAGAATCCCGCTGCTGGTAACTAATTATGATGAACCTTTGTTCCCTGTGCTGAAATTGCCTATAAAGTACATCTGGCTTGAACCTAGAAAATCACTTCACAGTCAAGAAAAATAGAGAGAGTTCCTTGAGATGCATGTTTTCTACTAATATGATTTTTTAATCTATGTCATGGCTTCGAGGTCACTTAGAAATACTGTCTGCTGATTGTTAGTTTTGTGCAACAGGACTTAGCAGAGAGTTTCGTGTTGTTAGAGACAACAGGGCTAATCTGAATGCAAATAAAGAATTGAAGCATACTTCCGCCCATTTATCTGGATCAAATATCACTGGAGAGGCTGCCATTCAGAACAAAAAGGGGTATGTTTCTTATCATGCACCTTATCCTGTTGGCTGCTGGTCATATTCTAGATAATGCTATTAGTTAAATGTTTGTCATAAGTTTTTGGGTTCTTTCAGTGCTATGATTTTGATGATACTAAAAGAATTTGCTTTTGTGGAATTTTGTTATGGAGACTTGGGAGAGTAGGGGACTTGGATACTAGAGGCATAATCAAAGTTCACAAGGCCACACGTTTGATTGCTTCTCAGGACATGGAAGATTATCTTCTGAACTAAAAAAAAAATGAATATAATGTTGTTCTGTTTTATGGTTTGGCAGCTCATCACGTGGCTCAGGAGATCATCAGTCATATGGGCCTCACAGTTCTAATGCAAAAGCAGATACTAGGTCCAGGCAGACTGGAAATGCTCCTTTCCATCATTCTATAAGAAAAGAACTCTCTGAGGGAAGGCAGATAGTTCTTGAGATTACTGTGCCATCAAGTAACTCTGTTCTTGGTGTATATTCATCTTCTGCAGATCCAGTTCATGTACCATCTCCTGATTCTAGATCATCAGCTGTTGGATCTATCAGACGTGAAGTTGGGAGTGTAGGTTTTGGTGGAAACCCTACTGAAAATGTTGTTAAAGATTCATCTGCAGCTGGATCTATGGTGCGGTCGTCAATTAGAAAAGATGGAGCTCCAAAAGCATATAGACCATTTTCCCCAATCTCGAAGATTGATCAAGGCAATCAAACTAATGCACGAGAGTCTGTAATGCCCAATCATAGGTCTCTTTCGAACAGTCAGCATGGGAACAGAAGCTACCAATATGTTAGAACACAACAGCAAGCTGGTGGTCTTTCAAAAGGTAATTATACTTCTCTTTTTAATGAGTGTAATGGATTGTGGTGCTTTTCTGACGTGATTCATGCTAACCATGTTGATTAAGGAAAATTTTCTCTTCATTTATTTGGTGATGCTTTTTAGTTTACTTATTCTTGGAACCAATAATCACTAGGCGTCTTTTGAGTCACTGGATTTCATGGTGCGAGGCTAGTTTCTGTCATGATACTGAGAGACTTCATAACCTCTATTTCACGCAGGTACTCAGAATAAACAGTGGAAGCCTAAATCTAATCAGAAATCGGTCGGAAATAACCCTGGAGTTATTGGAACTCCTAAAAAGCCTCGTGCTCCTCCCGCTGACAATTCTGGAAATTTAGAATCAGAAATTGTGAACTTGCAGGGGAAGCCTACGGATGTTAGTATCAGTGAAATTCATAATGTCATCATTGCAGATCACATTCGTGTCCCAGAGACTGATCGCTGTCAGCTGACTTTTGGTAGTTTTGTTCTGGAGTTTGATCCTTTAATAAATTCGGTATCTGGATTTGAGGAAGCATGCGCTTCACAAGAACTCAAACACAGTGACACTGATGAAAGCTTGCCAACTTCACCTTCCAAGGTTTCAACCAATGGTGCAACTGGCACTAAGACCGCGGAAACTTCTGATATTGAAGTCAGAACTTCTGGGGCTGGCTCACCGCCTCCTGTATTGATCGCATCAGAGCAACTATTGTCTGAACAGAACGAGGCTCCTAGATCTCGGAATTTGGATGAGTATGCGCAAATTGAATTGCTCAGTGGAAATTCTCCGTATACTGCTCTAGAACCAAAGCAGCAGCAAGATCCTCTCGAATTGCATAATTTTTCAGTGAGTTTACTCCCCTGATCTATTACTTCTCTAGTGCTCTGGTGTTACTCTCATGAGATGCTCTTTATTCCCAACAGGAGTATGATCCTCGCGGTGGTTATGACCTGCCGTATTTTAGGCAAGCAATGGATGAAAACGTGTGGGGACAAGGACTTCCTTCTCCACCGGAGGTGATTTCTCTCTTTATTACTGGTTCTACTTAATTTGAATATTTGTTCTCCGTAAATCTGAAGAGATTTTTATGGATATGAGAAGAATGGCTCTGTGCATGTATCTTAGCTGTCTTTTAATATCATTAACTAGTTAAACTAATGTTTTATCCTTGGTCATGCAGCAATCATTAAATCCGCACTTGTTCAACAACAACCCTACATCTACAATTCCAATGTTGCAGCAGCAACAGGCGCCGATGGCACAGATGTATCCACAGGTTCATGTATCACATTTTCCCAACGGTATGCCATATCGTCAGTTCCTCTCACCAGTCTATGTCCCCCAAATGCCCATGCAAGGATACTCTGGTAATCCAGCAGCATATGCTCACCCTTCAAATGGCAATAGCTATGTGCTGATGCCTGGAGGCAGTTCTCATCCTGGTGCAAATGGCCTCAAATATGGATTCCAGCCATTTAAGCAAGTCCCCACAGGTGGACCAACGGGTTTTGGAACTTTTAACAACCCTAATGGGTATCAAATTAGTTCACTCAATGTAGCTGGTAATGCTTCGGGATTTGAAGATTCATCTCACACGAAGTATAAAGACGGAAATGTATATGTCCCAAATCTGCAGGTAATGATTAGTATGTTTCTGTTATCTATTAATTTGGGTTTGCCAGTTTACTTTTACAATTCTAAGTCTTATATAGTTTCTTTCTTTGACACAAGGCTGAGACTTCTGAAATTTGGATGCAAAACCCAAGAGATCTTTCAGGCATTCAGTCTCCTCCTTGTTACAACATGGCTGGACAAACGCCTCAAGGTGCTTATTTGTCATCCTTTAACTCTGCTCCAGTCCAATCATCTCATATGCAGTTCCAAGGCGTCTTCCACTCACCACAGCCTGGTCCAATGGCAAATGCACACCATATGGGGCTTAGACTTGGTGGTAACGCCGGGCTCGGGGTTGTTCCATCTCCTTCTCCAGTTCAAGTCGGTGCCTATCAGCAACCACAGCTTAATCATCTTAACTGGCGAGCAAACTTTTGAACAAAATCTAACATGTTTACTTGTTGAGTGAATTATAACAAACAGCCCAAAGAAAATATTTTGTTATTCTTGTGCAACGGCCAAACTCTACTTATTTCTTTATTCAATGCATATATGTCTCAGTTCTTGCAGTTCTCTATGACTTGCTGTCTCCTTTTGTACCCTCTCTTCTTCTACAGGCTGCTTCAGTATCAAATCTTTGAAGGCGGAACACAGCATAGTTTAATTCTCTAGGCCAGGTAATGCGTTCTGTCCCTACTCTAGTTTAGGTTAAGTCAAAATCATTTGGAAAAGCAGGAAGAGAACCTTATAATGCATGTGCTTGGTCGATTTAGTGTTGTGCTTCTTTTAGAATACCCTGTTCTTTTTCTCTTTTCGCCATGAGAGGATTTTGGGGATTTGGGATGAGAGTTACTATTGTTTTAAGTGATATTTCATAGAAAAAGATTGTGTTGTCATTGTTCTTCTGTGAGTTCTGTGTCATTCTTTTGTGTGCTCTTCTGCTTTTCTTGGGATCCCCAAAACATTTCTTTCATAACTCTCCGGGATTTTCATAAAGAACATTGGTTCTTGAGCTTGACCCAACTTTCTTCTGCACTAAGAATATGAACCACTTTTCAAGTAAACACTATTTGAAAATAAGTTCATGAGTTGATTAACTTCTTGATTACTTTGGTTTCTTTTTGTATAACATTGCACACTAGTGATTATGACAACATGCCAAGAAGCATCTAATTGATGGTGTTGTTGACATTTATGGAAAATTAGGGGTTAGTTTAAGAAAATGGTCTACAATCTTAATCAAGTGCCTATTTGTTACCTCTCTCATTTACCCTTTTGAGAAATGATTGCTCTCTATGGACTTCTAACTTCTAGCCTTGAGTGATTTGGAGTAACTAATACTCTTTTGTTTCATCTTTCACCAAAGTGTTCATTAATGATATGTGATAGGATCATAGGATTCAAAGCTAACACTAATTAGACTTATTAGTTATTACTATGTCTTGGAAGCAAGGATTGACTATAGAGTACTTTGAGAATCCTAAGATTTGTTGAGTTTATAAATTATTATATTTTACTCAAAAATGGTTGAGAGGCCTATATAGACTAGGGCTCATTAATTAGGGGGTTTAGAATTAGACTAGGTGACATTATCTTTAAATAATGAAGTCTTTCTTTTAGTAGATAATGATGGGCAATTAGGGTCTACTTGACCCTATCTTCCTTAAGGAAATCAAGCTTAAAATGGCTAATTAAGTCTTATACATATGTATTTATTAAAATTAATCTATAATTAAGTAGAAAGTGTCATGATTGGTTTGCTAATTAAAGACCCCCTAAGTCCTAATCCTTAATTCTAAAGCCTTAAATTTGTTGAAATTTTCTTATGAATTTTAATAATTTGTCTCTCAAGTTATGAAAATGGAATCTCCTTTTAATGCATGCACAAACTCAATATAATGAGAAGCTGTCATTTTCTTATAACTGCAGTCCACACATGCGTGCAAGCTCTGCAACTCAGAATTTTGTGTGTTTCCAATAAATATGGAGAAAATATTATAGATCAGCATAGCATAGAATTATAGGGGAAAATTAATGAAATTTTATAGTTTTTTAATTAATAGAAACATATAGGTATTAATCATGCTAATTATATTACATTCTGTATGTGGAAGAAAAATTATCCCAAATAAGTGAATTTCAAAGTGATAACGAAGTTCTTGTTTTTGTGTTCTCAAGTGAATGAATATGCAAACGAAGTTCTTGTGTTTTAGCATGTTTATGTACTTGTTTACGTTAAGCACATATCTTATTATATGATTTGCACAGAATATAATATCGTTTCGTTTGATCTAAGGCAGGAATACGAAATTATATATAAGTAAATGTCTGTTTGTTTATATAAAAGTAAAGAACAGCAAAAGTGTACGAGGATGGGTCCAGTTTAAAAGAAGGTGTTATGAGTGGGAAGTTTCGTGGATTCGAAGGGACGATCATTTTACATATAAACTAGTCATTTGTCCGCGTGGAAGTTTTATTGTCTAGTTAATTTAATTTGTTATATTTTTAATTACATTACATCTTTACATATTATTTAATTTATTTTTGTTTACTGGTAAATAAATATGAGAAATTGATACAAATGCCCCTCCTTCTTTGTCACTTTTCAAAAATACCCCTCTTAGATCT
>OVAQ01000224.1:0-37906 GCA_900406345.1 Erysimum cheiri | reverse complement strand
AAAAAAAAAAAAAAAAAAAAAAAAAAGATATCTGTTATTTGTTATTGGATTACTGATGAAAACTCTTTTTCCGCCTCTATTAATTGTTTAGTTGAATGCTACATTATTTTAGATATTTACAATTGAAATTTTGAAAATTTTTGCTCACTAAATGTAACTTTTAGGATATATATATATATATATATATATATATATATATATATATATAATCTACCATGTTGATTGTAGTACAAGACTTTACATACATGTGTTGATATTGCATTTTTTAATGACTTAGTTCTGAGTGTGAGTTGTGAGCATTGCTTGTGAGCTTAGTTCTGAGTGTGAGTTGTGAGCATTGCTTGTGAGCTATCATCCTTTGGTTAATGGCGTTATATTCTTGGTTTAATAGGTGGCAAAAATGAAAAATAATCTACATTCTGTGAAGTAATTAGTCATATGTAGTTATGTACATCAATATATAGTACATTTAAGAATATAAACAGAACATGTATATATCTTTTAGTAAACAAGTTTTTAAAATTGATTATAGATTAACGTTAGCAAACACATAACTGTTTTGGAATGGGTTTTTTCAGCTTTGCTTCATTTGGACCCGAATTCTCCAGATGCCCAAGTCTTCTATCAGCTAGCAAAAGGTTCAAAAAAAACCGGCCCAGCCTCTGCTCCCACTGGCTCGGCCCCTGGTCCCACCAGCATGTCTCCGACTGCAGGATCCGATGATGGTAACAACAGTGGTCGAACAACCTCTGTGCCAAGCAGGAACCACGCTCAAAGCATCTCTAAACAATGGCTAGGGCTCGAAGTTGCTGTCCATTTCTTCGTAATGTTTTTTTATATTTTCATCCTCGTATAGACGAAAAGTGAAAAGAATGTGAAGTTGATTATTGAAATTGCGGTGACACTGATTTTTGCAGTTTTTTGATTGGTGTATTTAATATTAGTTCGTGAGAACTCTTCGTGATATTTTTGGTGTGACGCAAAATAAATACCCGTACGAGCTACACTTTTTCTATGTCTCGTATGTTTTTATCAACTTTTATTTAAAATACTTTAATCATTTACTTCAAAAAATAAACACTAATTAATCCTCCATGATCCCATTTTGTTTGTTCTGTTTTAAGTTTTCAGCGTTGTTGTAGTTGTGATTTCAACTACCATTTGTTTCCTAATTCTCTTAAGATTTATGTAAAATTATTTCTCTCATTTTTTAAAAAAGATTGGTTTATTGTATATGTAAGTTTCTGTGAGATTGCATGCTTTGCCGTGTCGAGAAGTTCATGGACTTATTCTTATTTGGTGATGGAAATTCTGAGAACAGGTGATTTCTCGAATGTCAATATCATTCTCTCCATTCGCCCAATTGGTTAATTAATAATAAGAGTAGATTTTATCAAGACCGTTAATTCTTTTTTTGGTAAATCATTTTTTTTTTTTAAAATCAGTTTCCAACTTCTTGAAAGAATTTTCAATTTTTTAGAAAAAGGAATCTTTTAGCTAGAATAATCCTCCATGATATTTTTTTTTTTAATTTTCTGATTTGATTTTTTTTCTTTCTGTAAAAAAAATGTAAGAGCGAGCAATCGGTGTATAGTGTATATTTATAATAAGACAAAAGTTTATCAACTTTTATGAAGACTTTGGTAAGTCAATTTTTCAACCCTTTTTGTTTTGTTTGGCCGACCTCTTTTTTTTCTTTTTTTTTTAAAATTCAATTTTCAAGCTCTTCAAAAAAATCAATTCTGTATATAAAAAATGAGAATCATTTTTCATATTGATTATTGAACTCGACTTTGTTTTGTTAAGAATTTTTTGTTTACAATTAAAATATAGTAAATTAAAATGATAATGAAAAACATTCTTTCTTACTATATATTCATCCCATGTTTTTTTTTTTGTTATAGTGATGTTCTTTTGTTCTAACGTCTATTATAGTGATGTTTTTATGGTGTATAGAATTTAAAGGAAAAACATTCTTGCTTTCGGTGATGAGTTGACCACCAAAAGATAATTATTCCCAAAGTCACTACAACTCTACAAGATATTTTACTAGAAGACATCTCTTTTTTGAACTTCAATCCCTAAACCGACGCTACAACCAAAAGAAAAATATGTGACTTGGCGTCCTTAGCAGTTACTCCTTATTAGCAATTTTTAAGCTCAATAAGTTTTGCTAGCATACACACGACACTCATAAAATTCAAAATTGTAGAACTCGATTTGTTCATCGGTTTACAAGTGACTATATATACTAAGTCTTCGAGTCAAGTTTTAACAGAATACAAAATTATGAAGTTGTAAAAAAAAAATTATGAAGTTGACGCTAATTTGGATGTGATGTCTGAAACTCCGAGTCTAAAAGTGTATTTTAAAAACAAAGCAGGATCCATTTACCTTGGACAGTAGCTTTAACAACCAACTCAATGTGTTTCTGGTCATTTAAAAAAACCAACGTCAAACCTAGTTACTAGTGATATATAACCGTTTTCTTTTGTAGCTAGTTTCTAAACGAAGCAAGAACGTATCTATTTTGAGAGTAATTTTATCAAACAATGAATCTAGTAGTTTGTGTTAGTGTGTTGTTTATCTTGTCATTCAAATTCAAATTTGATAGAATGCATATAATTGTTGACAAGAAAATATAATTCCAATCAATGGATAGCAACTATATAGGCCTAGTTAATTAGTTCTTACCATATTCGATTGTTATCATCAAAGTCTGAAAGAAAAATTGATACCTGATATACCGGAAATGGAAATATGTTTGTATGCAATGAAGGCTAGCATTAGAGTCCGCGTGTTACTATCAAAGTAGTCAGCTAATTCATGTCACTATCTATATTTGAGCAATGTTGAGAAAACTTTAACCAGTAATACCGTGTCATATTACGAAAATTGCCATTGAAAATTTACCCTTTTGACTACATACTTAGAAGGGTCTTTTAGTAATTAGTAACTAACCATAATAATTATACAACAATTATATTAAAAAATAAAGATATTGTAACAAACTTAATTGAAAAAACGCAAATCTAGGAAAATTCCTTTAACAACATATCTTACAAAATCAATGATTTAAAATATCATTTAATTTTAAGCAAAAAAAATTAAATTTCAGATCTCATTTTCGGAAATTTGAATGCGTCATGTCATTATCATAGGGTTTTATAAGTTCCCTTTTTCAAATCATAATAAAATTTTGCTTAATAATGTTAAAATTTTAATAAAAAAAATTAATATGTGGAATGGTTTTTTTTTAATTTACTTGATATCATAAAATATATGATGAGATTTAAGGAAATAACAAATCAAATCTAAATGTTTTGGAATTTTATTAGTAAATAAAAATTAAGTATACTTTTTTCATTTTCTTTAGGCAAAAATATACCTTTTCCATATATTATATCTTTCCAAATAAATTCAAATATTTTTTTTTTCATATATTATAGGACGGATTATATATCTGGACGGGTTATATAGCAGGACCGATTGCTCACATTTTCTCTACGGAAAGAAAAAATCAAATCAGAAATTTAAAAAAAAAAAAAAAAAAAAGGAATCATGGAGGATTATTCTAGTTAAAAAGATTCCTTTTTCTGAAAAATTGAAAATCCTTTTAAGAAGTTGGAAATTGATTTTTATATACAAAAAAATGACTTACCAAAAAAATCTACTCGTATTATTAATCAACCAATTGGGCGAATGGAAATAATGATGTTGACATTCGAGAATCACCTGTTTCAGAATTTCCATCACCAAATAAAAATAAGTCCATGAACTTCTCGACACGGCAACGCATGCAATCTCACAGAAACTTACATATACAATAAACCAATCTTTTATTAAAAAAAGAAAATAATGTTACATAAATCTTAAGAGAGTTAGGAAACAAATGGTAGTGGAAATCACAACCACAACCACAACAACGCTAAAAACTTAAAACAGAACAAACAAAATGGGATCATGGAGGATTAATCTAATTATGGCGACATCAATAGCTTTAATAATGGTGGCTATGGTGGTGGATGCCGGAGATGATAAGGCGAAAGACAAGCAAGAGTGTACGGAGCAACTGGTGGGTATGGCCACGTGTCTTCCTTACGTGCAAGGACAGGCAAAATCTCCGACGCCAGACTGTTGCTCCGGCCTCAAACAGGTTGTTAATTCCAACATGAAGTGTCTTTGTGTGATCATCCAAGAAAGGAATGATCCTGATTTGGGCCTCCAGGTCAACGTCTCTCTCGCTCTCGGTCTTCCTTCTGTTTGCCACGCCACTGCTGACATTACTAAGTGCCCTGGTTCGTACCTTTACCTCTCTGCAATTTCACGATATAATCTTTGCTACGTGGTTTGATTGGTAAAACCTCTTTTTTTTTTTTCTGGATCTATTGGTTAGTTGGATTGCTACATTTTGTTTTATATTTGATATTTAGAAAGTTTGTGCTAGCTAAATCTAAGTTTTTAGGTAAGACTTGAAATCATGTAGACATTTTTGGGTTTTGGCTGAGTAATGAGCTTTCGTTGTTGATTGGAGACGAGGGACATACAAAGAAAAACTAAAAACTTTATCTATATGTATATAGGCCATAGGTTAGTTAATTGGTTTAGTTACATGAGTAAAGTTGTGAAGTAATTAGTCATAAATATCTTTTCTTAAGAATAAAACAGAGTATGTATATACCTTTAAAACAAACAAGTTTGAAATTGATTATTGATTAATATTAGCAGACTTTTAAATTTGTTTGGGATGGGTGTTTCAGCTTTGCTTCACTTGGACCCAAATTCTCCAGATGCCCAAGTGTTTTATCAGCTAGCCAAAGGTTTGAACAACACCGGCCCAGCCTCTGCTCCCACTGGTTCGGCCCCTCAGCCCACCAGCATATCTCCGACCGCAGGATCCGGTGTTGGTAACAACAGTGGTCGGAGAACCTCTGTGCCACGCACGAACCACGCTCAAAGCTTCTCTAAACGATGGCTAGGGCTCGAAGTTGTTGGCCATTTTTTCGTAATTTTTTTTATTTACATCTTCGTATAGATAGATAATAATAACGAAAAGTGAAAAGTATGTAACCTTCATTTTGTGAAATTGCGGTGACGCTGATTACTGCAGTTACTGTTTTGATTGATGTATTAATTAGTTCCAAACTCCCTGAGAACTCTTCTTCATATTTTTCTTTTTTTTTGTTAAAGTTCTTCATCATATTTTTATGTGGCACAAAATAAGAAACGTACGGAGCTACAATTTTTCTATGTCTCGTAGCTTATATCAGTATTATTTGAAATACTCTAATATTTTGCTGAGAAATATAAAATAAATTTTATTCGTTTAAGTATATGGTTTTACTAGCCTTAACGCATTCGAACATATTTTCATTTTTTCTTTCAGTTTTGATAACAATAGCCCTTAATAAATTAATATAGCATAGAATTACATTCTTCTTTTGGTTTTCGCGTCGGCTTAGGAATTGAAGTTCAGAAAGAGTTGTCTTATAGAATTGAAGCGACTTCAGAAAATTTATCTTTTGGTGTCAACTCATCACCAAGCAAAGAATGTTTTTCATTATCATTTTTATTTATTATATTTTAATTGTAAAAGAAAAAAGTCTTAACAAAAGACAGTCGAGTTAATTCAGTAATATATATGAGAAACGAGAATCATTTTTTTCAAAACTGAAAATTCTTTTAAGTGCTTGAAAATTGAATTGAACCAAAAAAGAGGTCGGCCAAACAAAAGAAAGACTGAAAGAGCGTTGAAACTTGACTTACCAAAGTCTTGATAAAGTTGATAAACCTTTGTCTTCTTATAAAGTTACTATACACATTGCGCGTATGATTTTGATATTTAAAATCTATTAATTCTCTCACATTTTCTTTACAAAGAGAAAAAATCATATCAGAAAGAAAGAAAAGAAAAAAAAGAAAATGGAATATTCATGGAGGATTATTCTAGTGGCGATATCAATAGCTTTAACAATGGGAACTATGGTGGTGGGAGCTGGAGAAGATAAGGCGAAAAACGAAGAAGAGTGTAAGGAAGAGCGTTTGAGTATGGCCACGTGTCTTCCTTACATGAAAGGATTAGCAAAATCTCCGACGCCGGTCTGTTGCTCCGGCCTCAAACAGATTTTAAACTCGGAGAAGAACTGTATTTGTGTGATCATCCAAGACAGGAATGATCCTGACTTGGGTCTCCAGATCAATGTCTCTCTCTCTTACACTCTTCCTTCCGTTTGCCACGTCACTGCTGATGTCGCTAAGTGCCCTGGTTCGTACCTTAATCACCTCTCTACAATTTTTACGACATAGCAATCATATTTGATATTTGTGGTTGGATTGCTGAAATCTCTCTGACTTGGGGGAATCTACTGTTTAGTGGGATGGTACATTTGTTGTTGACATTTAGAGAGTTCTATTGTTTACTACAATCATGAATAAATTGTTAATGATACAATAGAGCCGAAAGGGGGAACAAAAATACAAATAGAACCCTATAATTAAAAATTCAAGGCGCATCAACACTTTTATTATTATTGTTAGAGTTATTTCTAAGATTGTATCTATGATTAGATACTCTAGTTAATAGTTTATGATAATCTCTCTTAAAAATTTGATTATAGAAGCAAAAACATGAAACCATAATTTAATTTGGTGGAATGGGTGTTTCAGCTTTCCTTCACTTGGACCCACATTCTCCAGAAGCCCAAGTGTTCTACGAAATAGATAAAGCTTTACACAAAATCAGCCAAGCTTCTGAGCCACCCAGCATTCCTCCGAGTCCGACCCCTGGATCCGACGATGGCAACAACAGTGATCGTACGACCCATTTCTTTGGTAAACGATGGCTAGGGCTCGAAGTTGTTGCCCATTTTTTCGTAATTTTTTATATTTCATCATCGTTTAGATAATAACCATGAAAAGTGAAAAGGATGTCACATTGGTTCTGCAGTTACTCTTTTAACGAATGAATGTAGCGTGACAATTCTTCTCAGGTTTTCCTTGTATGGCGGAAAATAAGACACGAGCTACAGTTATTCTATGTCACGTATGCTTTATCAATTTTATTTAAAATCTTTTACTTGAGTTTTATTTTTTGTTAAAGAATCTTTCTTTTACTTGAGTTTAATTGTTTGGTTTGTCTCTTAATTAATTGCATGAACACACACGTAATTTCATTTACGGCAGCCTCTTGGCTATCGATTAACTGGAATTATTATGGTGTCTATATATTGTAAAACGTGTCTTCTCAAAATCTTACCTAAGCTAAATTTCAGTTTTATTTTTTACTCTAAACAAGCAAGATTCTTTTTTTCAAAATATTCTGAACCACTAAGAAAATCAGGAAAAAAAAAAAAGCAAAGAGAAAAGAGAGTGATCGGATCCACGATAAAATAAAATAAGAAAGAGGGAACCACAAGGCAAAAATGGAACATGATCATTGAATTGAAGGCACAACGTAAATTTGTAGATATCCAAGTTGCAATATCTTATCAATTGATATTAATATTGGTGCACTTGACAAGTTCCTTTTTTTAAGGGTATGTATAACCAAATTTGATATTTCTCATAGTTCAAATATCAGTTCTATGTAAACAATCAAACCGGACTACTGATCAAGGACTTCAATTTAATGATTTATCTCCTAAACAGTAGGAGGATTACAGGATCTGCTCAACCAAAGTTTGTGGAACATTTCGGCAACCCAATTTAAGGCTAGCTAATTTTTATATATAAGAAATTGCTAAATTATTCTCTTATTAGAAAAGTAACTATATATTACTAATTTATTTTTTTTAGATAATCGTTTCCGGCAGAGACAAGTCAGACAAGTAGCAATCACACACAACCAACTACAACTAGATTTCGAAGAATCTTTTGCAACCATTTTACTTATACTATCCAAAAATTTCCCATACGAAAATGGCAAAATCCATAGAGCAATCACATGACCGCACAGTTTCCCACATTATCTTCTCTCTCTGATCTCTCTCTTCTTCATGATCGTGTGAAACTGTGGATTTTCGATTATTCTTTTCCTTTTTGTTTTGTTTATAGTATTCTTCTTCTTTGGTCAATAATACTAAAATTCGAATAGAATGACGTATTTACGTTAGACATTATTAATAAAATATTAGCATCATGGACTCGTTGAGCTCACACAAACTTTCTCATTCACCGTTTCTTTTTTCTTTCCTTTCCCTTTTTCTTTCTCCCGTAAATATCTTGAATCAATTCTAATACAAAGACCCTGATTCAAATCCGATTTTGGGATTTGAAGTTTCCTCTGTTTCAATCCATAGGTACTATATAAAGTTCGTTCCTTTCGTTTCGAAATCTCTCCTCTTTCCTCAATTCCTCTAATCCGAAAGTTCCTATTTTTACGATTTAGTCTATTCCAGGTTTTGGGTATTCCAAATTCTTAGATTGTTCTTCCATGCACGTCTTTGCAGATTCGAAATTGGTAGAAGAAAGAAACAAATTTTGTCTCTTTTGAAAACGGTTGGTTGATGACGTCATCGGTTATTGCCGGAGGAGATGAAGAGGATCCATCGACAAAACCACTTGGAAGATTGTCTGTGTTCTTCTATGGAGTTGGACATATGCTTAATGACATTACTGCTTCTTGTTGGTTCACTTACCTCCTCTTGTTCTTAACCCAAATCGGTCTCTCCCCAAGGTTAAATCTTCTCCTCAGTTTTAAGAAAAATTTCTTCACCTTAATCTGTGAATTAGTGAGATCAATCGAGCTTTTTCTTTCTGTAGGGATGCTGCAATTGTCATGCTCTCTGGTCAAGTTGCAGATGGTTTTGCTACAATCTTCATTGGTGAATTGGTAACTTGTTTTTGTAGTCTTGTGTAATTTGTAGTCTTGTGCATTATAAAAAATTGAGATAAAATGATCTCTGTGCATTATAACAGTGTAGTTATCTCACAATTCTGTCTTGTTCATGTGACAGATTGATAGATTTGGGCATTTCAAAATTTGGCATGCTGCAGGATCCTTATTAGTTGCTATCTCATTTTCATCTGTTTTTGGCGGTTGTTTGCCTTGTTCAATCCTCCATAGTAACTCTTCAACTGTCGAAACATCATCATACAGCATGTTTGCAGCTATCTTTAATATAGGATGGGCTGCTACTCAGGTTTCTCACATGTAAAGCAATCTTTCTTTCTTTTTTCATTTGATCGTCTCTTTAGGTTAATCTCAAATTTACTCAGTGAGATGTTCATTTTTTTATAATCTTTATCATGTTCTTTAGGGCTATGGTCAATTGCATTACACTGAATTCAACAAGCAGAGTAGCATTAACAAGCTCCCGTAACGCGTTTAGCATGGTTAGCTCTTTCCTTCCCTTTGGTCTTATTTAAAGAATGTCTTTTTCGATTTATACTTAAACTTTTCCGTCGATTGTTTATTTCAGGTTGCTAATTTAGGCTTATACGCGATTGCTTTAGTTGTATTTGGTGTTAGCAAAGCTGAGACAAAAGAAAATACCGAAACTCAGGTTTGTGCTTTCTTTTTTTGGATATGTATATCAAAGATAATGCCTTTAGATATGATTCTAAGTCTGCCTTAAGTCTACAGTATCGTTGGATTGCTTATTCATCTATCACCGTTGGTTGCTGCTTTGTGGTCATATTTCTTATGGGGACAAAAGAACCAAGGTAGTGCTCACTTTTCTCTGAAATGCTTAAATCAGTTTTTTTACCAGTTTCATTCATGCTAGATGATAGTTTATTGAAAAGGAGTTTGTTTTATTTTGTTTTCTAAGGCTGAGGATAAATCTAAGAGAAACTAGCCGAGCAAGAATACCATGGGCTTATTGGTTCCGTAAAATTCTATACTATCAAGTTGCTATGGTTTATCTCCTCACTCGACTAGTATTGAATGTTTCACAGGTTAGTTTCTGTATCTTTCTCTCTTTGCTTCTTTCGTATACGATGAATACTTACATTACAGGATGACTTCAATATTCGCAGGCATATCTTGCATTCTTTGTTATTGATGATTTGCAAATGGTTCAGTCCGCTAAAGCTCTGGTAAAAGAGATAGAACCACTGCACTAAGCTTTCATCTCTATGGTCATCAAACTTTTCTGATCAGTGTTTAATTTTCAGATTCCGGCAATAATCTACATCTGCAGCTTCGTAGTATCGGTTATGCTTCAGGTAGCAACAAGTTTCAAACGCATTTATCTTCTTCGTCTACAAATATTTCCCACTTTTTTCATCTGTTATGTAAACTACTATATTCCCAAAAATGTAGGAGATTCCTTGGAATGGAAAACGGCTCAAGGCATATTATTGTGCGGGTGGTATTATTTGGATATTCTGCGGTGTATCAATTCTATTATTGCCCAGAAGCATTAACTCTTACATGTATGGGATCTCTGTTTTTATCGGCATCGCAAATGCATTAATGCTGGTAAGGCACTCCTTTGCTATATCTGACATCTTCATGTGTTTACATGTAGCCTATAGAATCTTTCTTTTGATAATCACAATTTTTACAGGTGACAGCAATCAGTATGCAGAGTGTGTTGATTGGTTCGGAACTAGGTGGCTGTGCTTTTGTTTGTGGGTCATTAAGCTTCTTAGACAAAATGTCATGTGGACTTGCTCTATATGTTCTTCAGTCACATCAAAGTAAGTTTTTTGTTTTTCTTTCTGATATTATCTTGATATCTAGAGAATTGTTGATGGATGTATGATTTGGAAAATGGTGCAGGCACTTCACCAAAAGTCGATGTAAACATCAAACAAAATCTTTACTTCTCGGTGACAAGATATGGGTTAGGACTCGTTCCAGCTGTATGCTCGCTTGTTGGAGTGGTTATAACATATTTTATGGAACTCGATAGCACGATTCTAAAGCCTCTGTGTCAACCGCTACTACTAGAATGAACATAAGGAAGATAACGCAACGCTTCTGGTCTGGTAAACACGTAGCTACTGTCGGACAGTATTATATCTCAGTCTTGTATTACTTTGTTCATAAGGATGGATAAGTTTAGATCACACTGCGACAGTATTTGTACAAGAATTACTACAAAGCCATTAAAAATTAATGCAAGTTGATTTTTTACATGTTGTCTATCGCTTTCTTTGCTGAATCTTTATTGTCAGATGCTGAAACCGCAACAATGATGAATAAATCGAGAATTGAAGAAGTAAAAGCAGAGCAACACATTGATAATCTTGTAAAAAACAAATGAGTAAATAAAGTACTAAACATCATCATTTACAGTCAACAACAGATCACTTATGTTTAACCCGAAAGAGATAGACAATGCTGAGTGCGATCTATAACCGCGAGGAACAAGAGACGGTTCTACAGTCACATGAATCCCTACTTCACTCCCATCCAAAACAATCATTCTACACCAACGAAAGTACTAAACATTTACCGTGGACAATATATCTCGAGTTTAACCAAGGGAGAGACAATGGTTCAAACAATAGCCGCTAGGAACAATCCCGAGAAGTTGAGACGGTTCTGCAGTCCCATGAATTCCCACTTCACTCCTAACCAAACCAATCATACTACACCTAATCTGTTTGCGTTCCCTACAAACAGGACTTGGTTCTTCCCATAGAAACGCCAACTTTCCATAGTATTCAGCCATTCCAACAGATGGAGCTTTGCCAAGATCCAAACCATTAACCACTCTCCATAGCATCAGTTCAGAGTCATACCACATTAACCCGAATCTCGAGTAGTAAACGTAGAGCACATTATCCATAACACAAACTCCTGTCTTCCACCATTTATCATTAAGCAGCTCAGATCTCTCACAAGAACCATCTCTAGTATCGTAAGAAATCATGTTGTCAAGAACAGATAAAGCACAAACCTTCCTGTCTAGTGAAAGATTTGTCGAACTGATCCAACTTAAACGTCCTTTGATCTCAGGAATTGGCACTGATTCCCAAGTTTGCGTCTTTAAATCAAAGTTTTCCGCTGGAATCTCGTCGTCTCTATAGCCTCCAATCACATAGATCTTACCGCCGACTACTCCTACGCAATTGTGCAATCGGTTCACTAGCATTCAAGGTCCTTGACGGATGTTTCCAGATTGGGTGTCAAAGATCCAAAAGCTTGATGAGGGAATATAAGAGCTGAGAATGAAGAAATCTCTATACCAACCGCGGCGACAGAAGAAGAGTAACGACAAGGACGGGGGAAGCAAAGGGAAATTGATGGAGGCGAAGACATTCTCTGTCAAATTGTTCTCAATCCTGCGAAGACTGAACTAGTGACAAGTCCAGGGAGGTTGGGGTTCTAAGGCCGTTCACATAGGATTTTAGAGGGCCAATCGCATAATGCCATCTTATTAATTAACATTTTAAATAAATTTTTATATCCAAATACTTACAAAATAAGAAGAAAATAAATTTGGAAATAAAAAAATATATTTTTTTCTAAAATATTACGTAGTAGAAAAATGTAAATTTTCTAAAATATTAAGTAGTAGAGAAATGTAAGCTTAAGAAAAATGTAAAATTTCTAAAAAAATGTATTTTTTCTAAAATATTATGTAGTAGAGAAATGTAAATTTTCTAAAATATTACGTAGTAGAGAAATGTAAGTTTAAGAAAAATGTAAATTTTCTAAAATATTATGTAATAGAAAAATGTAAGTTTCCTAAAATATTACGTAGTAGACAAATTAAAAAAGTTAGGTGAAGAAAATAATATGCAAATAAGAGAAATATTAACTTCCTAAAATATTATGTAATAGAGAAATGTAAGTTTTCTAAAATATTACATAGTAGACAAATTAAAAACGTTAGGTGAAGAACATAATATGGAATAAGAGAAATAAAAACTTCCTAAAATATTACGTAGTAGAGAAATGTAAACTTACTAAAATATTAGGTAGTAGACAAATAAGAAAAGTTAGTTTTAGTTTTGCACAAAAAGTTAGTTTTGCAAAAATGCAAATAATAAGTGTTGAAAATTAAAGGAAATGTTCTTTAAACATGGCTAAAAATAAATAATGGTAGTTTATAATAATTAACCGTTATGATAACGAGCCATTTCTTATAATATATAAATTTTCCTTTTTGTTTAGTAGATATCGTCAAACAAAAAGAAAATCTAGTTTTACACCGCCTCTTAATTTTATATAAATACATTGATCTTCATTTTCACATCATAACTAACCCCTACATTTTTTTTTTTGCTTTGATATTACATTTTATTATGGCATGAAAGTTTTATTGAAATATTAATGGTGTTTAGTATTATGTAAATTTGCAAGTTAGATTTGTAGAAACAAAGACGTGAATCGATCTAAAATTTTGGATTGTTTCAATTGATCAACATGTCCTAATATATATTGTAAGTATAATATTTTTTCATTTTTTCTTTATGAATCTATGAGTTTTTTTTTAGTGTTCTGATTTTTACGTTGATAATCTATTAAAAATATTAAATTTTTTAGTTTGATCTATTGGTATTAATTTTTCCTAATGATCAACAGGTCCATCAATAATTACTAAAGAGTCGAGTTTATATTGTGAACGTTTGATGGTTAGTATTGACGCTTTCAAACTATGAATAAGATATACTATCGATGTCTATTTTGTTGTTTGTTGTGTTTAAATTTGTTTTTGTGGTTTTTAGCAACCACCGACTAATAATTACTAATAATTTTTCCTCCTATTTGATTAATTTTATATGTTGAAACTACCAATTTATTTTCTTCTTTATTTTATAATTTAAAAAAAAAATATCTATATTATTAAAATTGAAGTACCTTTGGCTAAGTAATCTTGAAGTTTTAACTTATTTACAAGGAATGTTATTGACATTTATTGGTATTTTTAATTTTTAAATCAAATTTATATACAAAATCTTAACCTCTTTACAATAATAAGCAATAACTTCCTGAAATCTATTATAAAAATATTTGTCATCAATTAATTTTTAATATTTATCACAAAAATAGGTAACTTCCTAACCTCAATATCTCACAAAATATTTTAATTTTTTTTAGAAAGATATCACTATCTATATATTTTAATTTTATAAAAAGTTTAAAATATTATGAATATTTAAAGTTATAAAAAGTTTAAAATTTTTATTTAACGGGTTATATGGAGGGACGGGTTTGAATCGACTTTCATATAAATTTAAAATATCATTAATTTGATGTTTTAATACGGGGCAAATCATCACTTTATTATTTGTCAACATCACCAACAATGAAATATTAAATATTTAAATTGTATTAATTTAATTTAATTAAAATTATGTGAAAAAAATTATCCGCGGTATAAATCCTAGTTTTAATTGAGATTTCTTTCAATTTTAGTCCCTTTATATAGCGAAAACGAAAAACCAAATACCGGTTTATTTATTCTCCGATTCAGTTTTAATCGGTTGAAAACCGGCTTATATACTTAGTCTTGATTCTTGAACTAGGCTAATAAAGTTATAAATCTGTTTAAGGCCCTTGTAAGGCCCACGTACAAAACGATGGCGTTTCAATCTGACTCCGAGTTTAGGTCGTTTTTTACCTCCGACTAGTAAAATCCCGGGAACTCTCTCATTCGCATGAGCTCCGGTGAGAAATGGAGGCCAAGAGCAAGAAAGCAGTAGCCTCTCGTCTCTGCTGCTTATGCAACCTGAGACGTCCCGTACTCAAACGACCCAAAACCCTTCAACAGGTTACTTTTCAATTTCTCTTTCTTCTCTTTTCGCCAAAAATCTCGTGTTATCTAAGTTTTTAAGGAGAAGTTAGAACAAACTTTATGAATTCCATTGGTTTGGATTATGAATCTCTGTGTGAAATCGAATCAAAACTATCGATCTGGTTCGTTGGAATTGGATCAAAATTGAAAGTGAAAATCTTTAGTTTCCCAGTCTATTGCTAGTTGCTATAGTCTCCTCTTTTTGGTGTTCTGGATGAGAAATGATTGAGTATGTGTGTGTTAAAGATATGCAGAGAGTGCTTCTATGAGGTTTTTGAGGAGGAGATTCATCAAGTCATTGTTCAGAATCATTTATTCAAATCCGGTGAGCGTGTTGCTATAGGTGCCTCTGGTGGAAAAGGTAATTGCTTTGCTTTCAAACTTTTATACTGTTTGCGAATTCCTCGATTTTAGTTGATCTTTTTCGTTACTATCTTTTTCTTCAACATACTGTTACACATTTAGATTGTTCTGAAAGTTGATTTAATTGGAGCTGAGAAGCGCATTGATCTTCGTTGTTTCATCAAATAACTCGAAAAGCTGGGGCTTTGTGCAGATTCTACAGTTCTGGCGTATGTGTTATCAGAACTAAATAGACGCCACAACTACGGACTGGACCTCTTTCTCTTGTCTATAGATGAAGGGATTACGGGTTATCGTGATGATTCTCTTGAGACTGTTAAACGGAATGAAGTCCAAGTAAGCTTCTTTTTTTATTCTCTGCGTGTTAGGTGATTGTTTTATGGCGTTTTTTTTTTTTTTAATTTGGTGGAATCTTTATTTGCTCTTCCAGTATGGTTTGCCTCTTCAGATTGTTTCATACAAAGATCTGTATGGATGGACGATGGATGAGATTGTGAAAATGATCGGTTTGAAGAACAACTGCACCTTTTGTGGTGTATTCCGTCGACAGGTAGGGACCAATTTTCGTTTTGTTGTTCTAGAGTTTGCCAATAATTCTGCATGACAACAACAATTTTTTTTGTGTTATTGCTTTTGTTTAATGATCTGAAGGCACTTGATCGAGGAGCTTCGTTATTGAAAGTAGATAAGCTAGTCACTGGACATAATGCAGATGATATAGCCGAAACCGTCCTCTTGAACATATTGCGAGGGGATATTGCTAGGTAAATATTTGTGATGATTTGATGAAAAATGAAAAATCTCTTTTTGTTCCTCAATTACTTGATTTTTGTAACATTGGCTACTGTAGATTAAGTCGGTGTACATCAATTACTACTGGTGAAGATGGTCCAATTCCAAGATGTAAACCTTTCAAGTATACATACGAAAAGGAGATTGTCATATATCCTTTACTATTAAATCCTTTTGTTTTCGTTAGTACTGAAGATTTTATATTGCTGTAACTTGTCAACTGAAGATATTGTGATATACCTTAACACAGCTATACGTATGCTTATTTCAAGAAGCTGGATTACTTCTCCACTGAATGTAAGTGTGCATCATCAATTTTTTTGTATGGTCTCTCTGTTCTTAAATTTCATTTTCAGCCGATCTCTAGATATTTTTATGGCTCAAGACAACTCTTTGTTTGTTGAGTTTGCAGGCATATACTCTCCTAATGCATATCGTGGGTTTGCCCGTGAGTTCATCAAAGATTTGGAAAGACTAAGGTTCTTTCTCGACTTTTTTTTTTTATTTCTGTTGTTAGCTAGTATCTGCTACAATCAAATGAGTAAAGTAGAGATATCTAACTTATACAAAGTGCAGGCCAAGGGCTATTCTGGACATCATAAAATCTGGGGAAGATTTCAGAATTGCAACAACCACAAAGATGCCTGAGCAGGGGACGTGTGAGCGATGCGGGTATATCTCTAGCCAGGTGAGACCTCTCTTTATCACTTCTAGTCAGTTGTCATGCATCATTAGAAACGAGATTTAGTATACAGTGTTTTATTGTTTTGGATTACAAAATGGTACGCAGAAATGGTGCAAAGCTTGTGTTTTGCTGGAAGGACTGAACCGCGGTTTGCCTAAGATGGGTATTGGAAGACCGCGAGGCGTAAATGTTGATCATAAGAAGGAAACAAAGAAGCCTGGATCTACTGCAAAATCTATAGAGAGCAAACAATGTGGATCTCTGGATTTCTAACTTTTGAGAAACATATAATTCATAGAGAAATAAGATTATATAGAAAAGGGAAATTAGGAAATTATGTTCCTTTCATGGACTCCTTGCGAAGATTTTGGTTTTTTCTTTCTTTTTGGCTTGTTATCTGAAGGGTTTTATTATTATGATACAAAATTACAAATTTATTTTTTATGATTAACCAACAGTGGTTACAAATTATAACCATATAACATAAGATTTTAACAAAAGAATTTGATGATAAACAAGGGAAAAAAACAATCAAAGCAAATAAATTCGTCAATAATTTCAAATGATGAAAAAAAAAAAAGTCAATCAACTTTCATCACCAGCCCAATTACCCTTAAGTTTAGGCCCAGTAGGCCCATCTTCACCATAAACTTCAGAAGGAATCTTCCTAACAAATTTAACAAAGGCCTTTTTCAAAGCACCAGGCAATATCCTCTCAATACTCTTAACCTCATCATCAACATTATAATCAATCTTGGGCCCCCATTTCCTCAAATAATTCAACCACGGCGGCTCCACCACTCCTCCGCCGTCTCCGTCACCATACTCCGCCGCAATCACCTCATAACCTAATCCCGTATCGATTACCTTCTTACTTTTCTCCGTATCGTTCCTTATCCCAATCCCATCGTCTCCTTGCAACACCAATCCAGGTTTCGAATACATCGCGTGTCCGTGAAGCGATGCGTAGGCTACAAACTTGTTGCTGCTTCCTCCTCCTTGGAACTCTAAATCGCAAGCGTCGATCCAAACTCCACCACTGTGCTGCGATAAAAACACTCGCCATAGCTCTCCGGTGAAATTGCTGATCCTTAACGCCACGTGTTCCCAATCCCCAATGTGTTCTCCGATTCTCCCCAATGGTAGATTTACGAATTTGACCTTGGCTTTTGCTGGGCCATTGAATGGGTAGAAGATCCACATTGCTATGTCTGTGAATGTTGCTCCGAGCATTGGTTTGATGTGAAGATACACTTTTGTGCTCTGTAAGTCTCCTTTCTTCACTCTCTCTTTTCCTTTCTTGTCTATAGGAAGGTCTAGCCAGTATGATCCGTCGTTTGATCCGCCTTGTGGAAGATTTGAGCCGTTAGATTCGATAGGGACTGGATTTGATTCTTGGCCTCTCTTGTATAGCAATGCTCCGTTGCTGAAGTACCAATTAACAGAGGAAGGTAGATATTCTTCGTCTGGGTGGAAATAGATCCATGGAGAGTAAGTTTGGAATAGTTGTCCAATTTGAGATCCATTTGGCATTGTAGAGAAGTCGAATTTTGTGTTCTTTAAGCAAGATAGAGATGGAGGAGGAAGAGAAGAATTTTGGGCTTGCCATGTAAATGTACCTACACAGACACCTGTAGCTTGTGTTCCTCTTGTGTTTGGTCTTAGGTTCGAGATGTTGACTCCGTTTGTTCCCCATATCCATGTATCAGCTTCGCATTGTTCGGTTAGATCGGATCGAGCGCAGCGTAGTTTGTCTAGAGGTGGCTTTTGTGAGGAGGTTGTGACTATTAATCCAACGGCTTGATATCCATCAGGTGGCACGGGCTGCCAGAAATAACTAGGTCCGTCTTGTTTAATCTTGAGTGACTCGGTGTTTCCTACTAGGGTATAATCTACTGGCGGTTTCAAGGTGTTGCTTGAGAGATCACGAGCTGTGAGTACCCAACCGAAAAGTTTACGGTTGTTTGGTTGAGCGTAGTAACCGAGTATTGAGAAACCGGAAGGGATTGAGGATGGTTCAAAGAATGTAGCTCCGAGATTGTCTGGTCCTCCTTCGTAAGTGGACCAAACTTTGTTGAATGTCGAAACTTGACTAACTTCGAGACCACCGCCCAAGTCAATGGTTCGTTTCGCAAACCCATCACCTGATGATGCAAAGTCAAATCAAAATCATCAAACTAATTGAGAGAGAGAGAGATATCAACAAGAACTGATGATAATACAAACCTTGAGTAAAAGTAGGCAATGGTGAGGGAAACTTGAAGGCAGTTTCGACGGGAAGTGCTTTGAGAATCTTATTTGATACATCTTCAAGAGGTGGATCCGAGATTGAAAGGCAGTTTCCCATTTTTGGGGTAGAGGAACATACACAGCAAGATAGGATATACAGACTTTTTCAAAAGAGGAGACTTGTTTGTTCGTTTTTGTTAAAACAAAGGAAACTTGGAGTCATGGGTTATATATAAATGCAGTATCTTGGTGTCTTTTGCTTAGACTCGTCAAGAATATAGATAGAACTCAGAAAGAGAGAATAAGTGTAAAGCATATTCTTTCTTCTTTGTGAATGAGAAAAACGCAAACTTAAACGTAGAAGTCAAAGCCGATGATCTAACGGAAGGTGACGTGCAAGGTTTTATTCTAAATATTCATAAATTTATCATATCCTTCTATGTTCTATTTCTGCAAGTTACAAATCGTGCAAGGTAGCACTTTAAAACTTAACTAATGACAAAGTGACAAGTGACAACGACTTGTTCCGTTTATCCAACCACAAAAAACGTGTTGCATGCTTTTTAAAACTCATATAAGTATAATATTTATATGACTTTTTAACTTCAAATGCAAAAACCAATTTGTTATTCTTCGATTGTCTACATCTTTAGAACGCTATTAAGTTCAATCATAGAAATCAATTCTGAAAAGGTTGTCACAAACATTTCTAAAGAAAATGTTATTAGTGTTAAGTTGTCAATGTTTAATTGTTAAGTTTAATTGAAAATTTTATGTCAAGGAATCTCGAAAAATCATCTTCTCAAAATCAAACGCATTATTGACAGATACTTCACTGTCCAAGTAAAAATACAATAGAAGATCTAGCTAAAGTAATCTCATAGGCATTGAGGGTTATGTCCAGGTCCGCCATAGAACATGTAAGTTCCCCACCTTCGGCTAGAGCCAACCTTAAGGTTATAGCATTCAGGCCGAGTAACGATAACTTCAAGATTTTGAGGAAAGGGGGTGATCGGATAATTTGATTTATCGATGTATGCTATGCTATTAAAATAAGCAGCCTTCTTAAACCCTGCTTCCGCAAAATGGCCACTCCCCATTTGTGTAAGCGTGTGTGTCCCTCTGCTAGCAGAATGCACAATTTCACCTCCCCATGCGATCATCCGTGCTGAGTTTGCTAGCTTCGGGACAATAAAGCTTGGCCAGTATCCAACTAGATATGTCTCAAACTTAAGCCACCAAAGTCCGGTATCTTGTTCCTAAAACAGGTTGTAGCTAAATTTAGAGATGACCCTCTTTGTGAAAATGTTGTAAATTGTGTTTGTTCAACACTTTCTAGATAAATTATACCTTCTCAATAGTTAGATGGAAATCAAATTGGTCACCATTGTAGGTTGAGATAGTGTTGAGAGCTGCACCAAGGGCAATATCTCTGTTCACTTGAACAAAGCCTGGGCAGTCAAGGTTGTAGCAGCTGTTCTTTTGGTATGAATCGCTCTATATGTTTTGTCCCAAAAAATATTAGTAAACTTTGATCAATGCATGAAAATTTAAAGATTGGTAAGAAAAAGGGGAACTTGCCGTCCAAAAGGCGAAAAGTCTTGGATTATTATCGCCGTACAAATCATGTAGGATCTATTATATAAAGAGTAAAAAAAATGAAGTTAGAAATAATGACAATTTGCATTGAGTCGAGAATATAAAATTTTATTGCAACAACACGACATTAAATTTTATATATCCAATTTTTTTAAAAAAAAAATAATAATAACAAACAAACACACAAGAGAAGTGTGAACTAAAAAGGAATAATATTTACCTGCCAACCTGACTCAAGAGTGTTCAAACCAGTGTCCCAATCTCCATTGACGACCCATGTTTGAGCCAAACTAAATTCGCTCGTATTTGGAACGTTTGGTTTCCATATACTTATACGGCTCTTGCTGCCATGGAATTCACCATAGTCGACGTACACACACGCATGCTACAATTAAAGGAATCCAAAATAAATTATAATCAATCGGTATAAAATTATTTAGTTATAAAATCATATCTCGGGGACAATTTTTTTTTTGTTTTGGACAACAATTGAGTTGGGACTATATATGTATGCACACCTCATGAACAGCCGTCTGATCACCGTGAATGTGATAAGTAGTTGGAGAAATGATTGGTGGGCTCTTCCTTCCATAATTTTCGATGGAATCTGATCTCAAGAGATCATCTCTTGTTCTTCTTCTGATGGGAATAGTGTTCTCAGGACATTCAGCTTTCGTGCGCCACAATTGATGTATGATATCGGTCTTGTTATCTCCAGTCTTGTCCCTTATGGAGACACTTTTCGTTCTCATCTTCCTCGAATGAAACAAGAGGTGTTAGAGTAGAAAGGTAGAAGTAATATGAATTTACGACTAAAGAAATAAATAAAAAAGTATAACAAAACCTGAATGGTGTGGTTTTGAAGTAAAGGATGGTCAAAAGCTGGTTGGTGATAGATCCATACACAGTCAATTATATCTCCATCTGGACTCTATTCGATGTATTCAAGCAAAAGATAAAGATATTTAGCCAAGAAAATCTTGGGAAATTGCAAATTACAGGTAAATATTCATGTGAATACATGTATAGATCTAACGGCAGGTTTGTTGAGTTGTTTCAACCGTTGTTCGATTTTCTGCTCATAAGTTTCGGAAACTTTGCTCATTCCGGCCAAAGTTCCGACTACTAGTGAGATGGTCACCCAGAGAAGGAGGGAAATCACCGTCTGATTAAGCATCCTCGTTAGTATATATATACCTCAAACTTTTGAAATAAGTGTTGGAAGATAACTAGGACATCATATTATATATATAGGTATTTCTGTTGTGTATACTTATGTGATATATTGTAACTTGTAAGACACAGAATATTTAACTCTCCTTTTTTTCATATAGAAAAAAAATCTTAAAAACCTAAAAATAGGATAAAAGGAATAACTTACAGTTGTTATGTATTAGAAAAATAAAGAAACTTTTGTCAGTAATCTTAATGTTTGAAAAGATTTGTAAATTAGATTTTAAACATAAATTCTGAAGATTACTTTTGTGAAAGTAAAGAGAGACAATATATCTATTTAAATTAGTCATCCATTAAAACCTAAATTAATCACATAGTATATCAGGCAATAATACAAATAAACCAAAATATTAAGTCACTAAACATATTTAAATCAATCCCGCGTAAAATAAATTGAACACGTAGAAAAAAAAATAGAAAATCTAAGTAATTTTAAATTTATAAAGATTTAAATGTGTTTTAGTCTTAATTTATAGAAATGAACTATTTACAGATAAAAATATCAAATTTAGGTCTAATTTATAATTCATTTAAGTAATTAACAAAATGTACTAATTTATATATTAGTATCAAAAAACAAAGCTTAATAACTATTTTTTAAAAAAATATCTTTAAAAATTAATAATATAAAATATCTTTAAGATCTTTAGAGTTTTTTTTTTATCTTAAGATGTAATAATATTAGCGCGGTCAGAAAAAAAAGAAGAGATGTTATAGTATTAACATCATATTTTGGAAATATGTGAAAATATAATCATATTAACATCTTAAATGTTATATATATACACACACAAATTATTATTTTTTCTCATACAGAAATATTTGTACATCATATATGATATTTACATGGTTGGAAAATCTATCTAGCCGTTTAGGTGATTGCGTAAAATACTTTCATAAATTAGTCGCACAATTTTTTTTTGTCTAGGCCAATCTGCCAATTCTTCGTTTTTTTTTTCCCTTCATTTGATATGGGGTGTGCTTTAGTAAATTAAAACCAAAAGATGACACAATGAAATTATGAAAGAAGAAGCAATTTGAATCAAGGAAATTGTGGAATAATCAGCAAATACAGTGGACTACATAATTATCGAATTGTTTAAGAGTGAACCATGTAAATCAGATCTCGATCGATCAACCGGGAAGAGCCGGCTTTGATAAAATTGTGGCGGAGTGGTCTCTGCCTAGGAATCGTATGAGCCGAACGACTTTTTTAACCATAGGTCATTAGTTATCCATTTGAAAGCTTTCCATATAAAAACTTTTTTTAGATTTCACTTGACCTAATTTTGGAGTTGTCGTTGAACTTTTCTCGATTTGTTGTCTTTAATGTGATAATTGGATTCAGAAATCCACAAATCGAAGATTCGAACGAACATTTATATTTTTATTCAAACAAGAATATGTACAAAAACCCGACATGCAGATTAAACGCAATTAATTATGATCTGAAGATTTTATTAAACTTCCACATTCTNATATAAAAACTTTTTTTAGATTTCACTTGACCTAATTTTGGATTTGTCGTTGAACTTTTCTCGATTTGTTGTCTTTAATGTGATAATTGGATTCAGAAATCCACAAATCGAAGATTCGAACGAACATTTATATTCTTATTCAAACAAGAATATGTACAAAAACCCGACATGCAGATTAAACGCAATTAATTATGATCTGAAGATTTTATTAAACTTCCACATTCATATTCTTTTATTTTTTAGTCACACTTACATTTCTTATATATTACCGACGTGTGAAATCGGAAAAGCGTTTACATACATAATATCAAGGACAATTACTGTTTCGACCAGGACCACCAAAGTAGAAATGATTTCCAAAGTTTGTTCCACCATTTCCTGGCTTAACATTGTAACAGTTACCATCATGAGCAGCCCAAGGGCGAAGTCCTTGTGGTTCTCTCAGAGTATTGGCTCCATCAACTGTCATAAGATTCCTGAAATAGCTTGCTTTCTTAAACCCTTCTTCGGCAAAATGTCCACTTCCCATATCGGTGTCCGTGTGTCTCCCATCGGTCATCATGTTTACGATTTCACCGCCCCATTGAAGTCTCGTAGCTTCATTTCGTAGAGAACTGAACAACTTACCAGGCCAATACCCGACAAGCTCGTCACCGATCATTAGCCACCAGTTGTCGCCACTCTAAATAATCAAAAGTACATTTTGGGTTTAGATACAGATCTAACTTGTGAGGCAACTTAAGTTATCTATAAACATAAATTATTTTTGGTTTACCATTTTTCATGAATAAAAATCTAACTCTCATACAAGCATATATTATAGTTGACTAAAACCTTTAAAAGGTTTTCTTAACTTATCAATATATTTCATTTTTGTCCTTTTTAATTTAAAATCTTTGATATTTGTTTTGCTATATTTTAAACTGGGATTAATAAAGGATTTAATTACTAAAAAAATAGATAGAATATTTTGAGATATCACAGATTCATATAATAGATAGAATAATAAAATTTTATAATTATAACATTTTTTTTTAGTAGTTGCCTACAGTTCAAAAATACTACGTTGGTACCTTCCAAATAAGCATGGGGAGGCCGTATTGAGCTCCGTCGTAATGTGACATGGGAGCTAAGGATCCCCCTACAGTGATACGATTGCTCCTCTGAACAAAACCTGAGCAAGCGTGATTGTAGCACCCTGACCCTTGATATCCATTCGCCTAAATTTGTGGATATTAAAATTTTTGAAATTAATATTATATAACCAAAAAATAACTCTGAAAATCTATTATTGAATTTCAGATAAAAACAAGCTTGATTATTATATTCAAAATCTGTAAATTTTCAAATGATTAGATTATTTAGGATTTAGGGACAAAAGAACGGCAGCGTTTTGTTACAATGAATCAAGAAAAGAAAAAAAACATAATAAGAATTGAAAATGGGAACTTACCGTCCAGTAAACAAATAATCTAAGATTATTGTCACCGTACATTCCTGGATAAACCTATATAAATTAAAGCAAACAAAGGTTGTGTTAATTGCATATGATGATTGATGAAGAAGAAGAGGTAGTTAGGGATAAAGGACCAAAAACGTAAAAGACCTGCCAACCAGCTTCAATGGTGTTAAGACCATTGTCAGATCTCGACCATAACCAAGTCTGGGCCAAGCTGAATTCTGAGGGAACTTCAACTTCTGGTCTCCACATATTTATTACAAATTGTGTTCCGTAAAACCTTCCGTCCCCCGAATCCATGATTGCATGCTAAACCGGCTCAAAGAAAATGGGAAAAGTGTTAATTTTTTTTTTTTTTTAACTGAAGGGAAAAGTGTTAATTAAGCCACAAGATATGACGTAAGATGATGACATAAAAATGAGTAAAACACGCAATCAAAGTGTACGTACAATAGATGTTATTTGAATTTTATGACAATAAGTAAGTTTACACCGTGGAAAATATTTTATGGTTCCACGGGGACAATGCATAAAAAGTGTACCTCATGGTCTCCAGGGTTGCTTTGATGAGTCTTTTTCCCGAAACTCTCAATGGATTTTGCTCGTAAGATTTCTTCTTTCTTTGTTCTTCTTATAGCAACAGTGTTTTCGGGACACTCTCCATTCTTGTGCCACACCTGAGTTATTATAGCCTTTGCATCTTTCTTGGTGTAGTGATTACCTTTTGGGATAAAACTCGGTCTCATCTACGTACAAAAAAATTTCCGTTTCATTGTTGCAACATGATCATGCATAAACAAACGGAGAGACGAACAAATGAAGACAAACCTGGATTGTGTGGTTAATAAGCAGAGGATGATCCAAAGCTGGTTGACTAGTAATTGGAACACAATCTATTATATCGCCATCTTCACTCTGTAAGAAATATTAAAGCCAAAAAGTAGTCTCTAAAATGTTATATATGTCTGCTAGTGAGCTCATAGCATGGAGTTATACATACGGAATTCTATAAAATACCTTAATGGATTTAACCGCAGGTTTGTTGAGCCGCTTCAAAAGTTTTTGTACTTCGATTTCGCGGTGATCAGTGAACTCTTTTCCATAGACGCAAGGAGATATTATCACCGCTATCATCATGAGAGATACCGTGAATCCGGCCATTCCTACCATGGTTAATTATAACCCTTAATTAACAAAAGTTTTAGATAGTACTCTTTGGAATATAATTTTTATCAGCTACACTTTGGAATTTATAGAAGCAGATTGGTCATATATTCCATAAATTAAGAAATTAGTGCTTAAGACCTTATCATCTGGTAAAAATTTGTAAGTGGTTACAGCAGTAATAAACACCATGGAAATCAGTGAAAATTGACCCATGACTTAAACATCATCCAGTTTAGTGCTTAAAGAAATTAGTGCTTAAAGACCTTACCATTTTTCATATCCGTATCAGGACAATTTACAAGAACGTGTTATTTGGGGTAGAAAATTGATGCAAGGAGCTTTTAAACTCCGTAAGTTAATGGTTACTGACTGTATCGCGGTAGTAAATACAGAGAACCAAACCAACAAAACCAATCTGACATAATGAATTCCCGAGAGTACAAGTAGAACGAATAATTGTCAATATTCTTCCTTGAACGTATAATCGTCAAGATAATGTCTAAAACTTAGTAGAACGAAATATAGGTATCTGAAAATCGAATCGTATTAAAACAAGTAAAAATCAAGTTTGAGTAGAATCATGAAAAGTTGAGTCGAATTATATAAAATTGGATTGCATGGGCCGGACTGATCGTGCTAGTAGGTGGACCGATCGGTTCAAAGGGATCTGAGCAATTTTAATTTTTGGCATAGAATGATATATATATATCCAATTGTGATATTGTCATTTTATTTATATTCAAGTTCATATATATCAACATTTTTTGGATGAAAAGATTGGTAAATTGTTATGAACAAACGCATCAAATATATTTGGATTAGATTGAGTTTAAATATACTACTGATTATAATCATAGAAAGATTATTTAATAACTAGTAGGTAAGTTATCTGGTTAATTTATATATTTATAACATAGTTTTAAATGTGGGGAAAAACATAGCGATATAATAACCACAGTAAATTAATCTGAACAAAGAGTACAATTGAATTCAGCACAAATCAAAAGAAAAAAAAAGGTCTTTTCGAGGTTTCCGCTAATACCGCTAAGAAATGAAACATTTGTTATCATCCAAAGTAGACAAACACGTACAGAGATACTAGATTCACAAAACCAAACAATAATTAATAGAAGATTGTTGACAAAAAACAAACATTAAAAACACAGAGAGATTCAATCTTCATCACCTAACCAATTCCGCTTCAGCTTAGGACCAGTAGGTCCTTCCTCTCCAAAAACCTCATTAGGCAATCCTTTAATCGCACTCCTGAACACATTCTTAAGACTCTCCCCAACCATAATCTTCTCCACACCTCTAATCTCATCTTCATGACCATAATCAATCTTTGGTCCCCAATGTCTCAGATAATTCAACCAAGCCGGCTCCTCCACTTCTCCTCCTTTCATATACTCCGCCGCAACTACCCTGAACTTAACAGCCGTATCAATCACTTTTTTACTTTTACCGGTATCGTTCCTGATCCCCACACCGTCTTTGCCTTGCAACACAAGTCCCGGTTTCGAGTACATTGCGTGTCCGTTCAAAGAAGCGTAAGCTACTGGTTTGTTCCCTTTGTCTTGAAACTCAATATCTGAAGCATCGATCCAGCTTCCTCGGCTGTGTTGCGACAGATACATCCGCTGTAGCTTGCCGCTGAAGTTACTTATCCGGAGAGTGAAATGTTCCCAATCTCCAATGTGTTCGCCAATTTTCCCCAACGGGATTGTGATGGCCTTGAGCTTGGCTCGTGATGGGCCGTTGAACGGATAAAACATCCACACGGCTATGTCTGTGAAGGTTCCACCGAAAACAGGTTTTATATGCAGATACACTTCCATGCTTTGTAAATCACCACCTTGGACTCGTTTTCTTGCCTCAGAAGAAACAGGTAGGTCTAACCAGTAGAGACCGTCATTGGCTTCTCCTTGGGGAAGGTTTAAACCGTTTGGTTCGACTGGAACAGGGTTTGATTCATCACCTTTCTTGTAAAGCAAGGCACCGTTGCTGAAGAACCAGTCGACAGACGCTGGGAGGTACTTCTCATCTTCGTGGAAATAGATCCAAGGGGCGTAAGCTTGAAACAGAGCATCGATCTGGGGCTTGCTTGGCATGGAAGAAAAATCGAATTTGTTGTTTTTCAGACAAGGCAAGGTTGGACTTGGAGAGTTTGAGAAGAACGTGCCAACGCAGACTCCAGAGGCTTGTGTTCCTCTGTTAACAGGTCTGGAACCTGAAACGTTAAACCCATTAATTTCCCATATCAGAGCGTCAGACTCGGATTGATCGGTCAGGTCGGAACGGACACAACGGATCTTATCTAGAGGAGGTTTCTCAGCCGAAATTGTCACAACTAGACCCACTGCATTGTAACCATCAGGAGGTACAGGCTGCCAAAAGTACCCAGTTTCGACCCTTTTGTTCTCTACCTTTGTAGATTTGCCGCTCCAAAGAAGAACATAATCAACCGGCGGTCTTAAAGATTGGCCAGAGAGGTCTTTTCCAACAAGTGTCCATCCAAAAAGCTTGCGGTTATTGGGTTGAGCGTAGAAGCCGAGAATCGAAAAGCCTTGAGGGACTGGAGACGGCTCAAAGAAAGTGGCTCCGAGATTATCTTGTCCTCCTTCGTATACAGTCCATACTTTGTTAAATGTTTCTACTTGGCAAACTTCAAGACCTCCCAAATCTATTCTCCCTTTCGCAAATCCTTCTCCTGTAAATCAAAACAAAAATTCATAAACAGAGCAAAAGCAGAGTTAAAACAGAGCTGAAACAGAGGAAGAACAACAAGTAAAGATCAAGACATGAACCTGAAGGCCAAGATGGTAAGGGAGAAGGAAGATTGAAGGTAGAATCAATCGGCAGAGATGGTGATGAACTTTGGGCAGAGGATTTGTTACCCATTTTGATATTCACAAATCCAAATAATGACTTTGTGATTTGTGTTGTGGTAAAGAGAGAATTGAAGGGAAATGGGGACAGAATCAATATTGTTGGTCGAGTTAGATCAACCACATATACAAAACTTCAACGAATTGGTCTTATCTGAAGAGAAACTCAGCACATGTCAGGTATTTATTGTGAAACGAAAAGTCATCGCAAATCACTATTAGGTTGTGTAGCCTTTGATTCGATCATCATAGTTTGTTATAGAATTGAGCCATGTTTTGCACGTCTAACTATTACGTATATAACTTTTCTTGTGATTCTTATGATTGTTTGTTTTTCTTTTATTTTGTTTTTTTTTAAAGATTTCTTGGTCATTTTTTGTCAATATTGGGAATTATTTAAAATGAAAAAGAAAATTGTTGAAATTCCTTGGCAATTTTTGTTATGAATAATATGTCATCATGGCAAAGATTATAACCACAATACAAATTTAAGCTCTCCATTATAAATTATATGTCCATTTCTTCCCTAAGAATTAAATTCCCATGTTTGTTTATAATATATATTGTTTATAACATATATATACACACNTTTTTGTTATGAATAATATGTCATCATGGCAAAGATTATAACCACAATACAAATTTAAGCTCTCCATTATAAATTATATGTCCATTTCTTCCCTAAGAATTAAATTCCCATGTTTGTTTATAATATATATTGTTTATAACATTAACATAATTTACCGGAATAATACGTAATTCTTTATCATTTTATACAACGAAGTCATCGATAATATTCTTCCGCCTAACGATTCCTCAACTGGTCAAAGAATAACGTGCATGGTTTTATTTACATTTATTAAACGTGCAATGTTTAGTTCTCTACATTTTGTATTTTGTCGAATCTGATCTAAAACAGCTANTATCATTTTATACAACGAAGTCATCGATAATATTCTTCCGCCCAACGATTCCTCAACTGGTCAAAGAATAACGTACATGGTTTTATTTACATTTATTAATAAACCTGCAATGTTTAGTTCTCTACATTTTGTATTTTGTCGAATCTGATCTAAAACAGCTATTTTTTCTTAGTTAACATTCAATAAATTATTTCAATTCACTGTCAACAGACTGTTGATTGATATCAAATGATAGATAGAAACATCTCTGATGACGTGGATTGTTATTCTTAAATGACTATCTCACTATCACATGTTCTTATTCAAACACAGACATGTATGTGAGATCTCAAAAGCTTTTGAACACACAGATGCACATCAAGGACACTTAACGTTTCGACCAGGACCACCGTAGAAGAAATGAGTCCCCCAAGAAGTTCCACCATTTCCTGTCTTAACATTGTAACAGTTATGTTTATCGGCAAAGAGGTAAAGTCCTTGTGGTTCTCTAAGAGTATTGGTTCCATCAACTATCATAAGATTCCTGATATAGCTCGCTTTCTTAAAACCTTCGTCTGCAAAATGTCCACTTCCCATATCTGTGGTAGTGTGTCTCCCACCGGTCCTCGAGTTAATGATTTCCCCTCCCCATTCAACTCTCGTAGCTTCTCTTCCTAGAGAATTGAACAACGAGCCTGGCCAGTATCCAATAACATCTTTTCCATTGACCCTAAGCCACCAGTTTCCTGTTTTTCTGTCCTGATGATTGCGAATTATCCATTTCGAGTTAGATGGAGAGGTAACTTGAGGGAAAAGGTATATATGTTGCGACTGGAGTTACCTTCCATATAAGTATGGAGATATCGTATTGATTTCCACGGTAACGTGACATGGTGGTGATTGATCCACCTACGGTGTATCGATTACTCGTCTGAACAAAACCTGAGCAGAGAAGGTTGTAGCACCCTGTTTTTCGGTACCCATCGCGCTGTTCCAAGAAAAAAAAATCGTAATGGCTATAGTCTTATATTCATAATCTAGAGACCAATTAACTTGACTTGAATTATTGACTGTCTATGTATAAATATGCATAAATCTGCTGAAAAGGAGAACTTACAGTCCAATAAACGAAGAATCTAGGATTATTATCATCATATAGTTCTGGATAAACCTATGAATTAAGACAAACAAAGGTAGATTAAGTTAAGTATTTTACATAAGAACAAAGAAGATGTAGTCAAGAAGGAACCAAACCTGCCAACCAGCTTCAATGGTGTTAAGACTAGATCCATTTCCGGACACAACCCAAGTCTGAGCCAAGCTAAACTCTTTGGGGCTTTGGACATATGGTTTCCACAGATTTATCACAACTTCTGTCCCATAAAACTTTCCATTCCTCACACCCATTAGTGCGTACTAAAGCCACTCCAAAAGAAATGAAAAGTGTAAGCCACAAGACGTACAGTAACAATAATAATACATACTCATGCGTGTGTGTATGCATGTAGTTGTACCTGATGACCTAGTGTTGGATCAAAGGTCGTAGTTCTTGGGATGCTTTGATGAGACTTTTTCCCAAAACTCCTGATGGATTTTGGTCTTAAGAGATCTTTTTTCTTTGTTCTTCTGATTGGAATAGTGTTTTTGGGACAATTTCCAGCCTTGTGACAAACCTGAGTTATATCCTTTGCTTCTCTCTTGGTGTAAGCAGAATCACTTACCGGGTAGAAACTCGGTCTCATCTACATGAGTAAACTTTGTGTTGCAATTGATTCAAATTAAAAGATCATATTTTAAAACACTAGAGATACTGGGCAGGAAACCAAACCTGGATGGTATGATTTTTAAGTAAAGGATGATCAAAAGCTGGTTGATTAGTGATAGGAACACAATCTATTATATCTCCATCTTCACTCTATAAAAAAGATAGTTAAGCAAAAAGAAATCATCTCTAAAAATATTTCATTTGTCATGAAATTTACATATGAAATTTGTATAAGATACCTTAATGGATCTAACAGCAGGTTTGTTGAGCCGCTTCAAATGTCGAAGTACTTTAATTTCCCGGTGACCAAAGAACTCATTTCCATCAACGCAACTAGCGAATATCGCCATCGTCAACATCAGAGCTATTGTGAAACTGGTCATTCTCGTCATGGTTATATAGTTATTGGCAATACTTTTAGACAATACTCATTGGATTTTATAGGAGTAGATTGCTTATGTTTCATAAATTAATTTTTTTTGTCTTAACCGGTCTTCTCGATTTTGTTATTAACCAGATTTTGTTTTGGTATTAACGCTGACCATATATTAATTAATACGTACCACAAATTTTCGCTCTGAATTTTAAGGTTAGTGCTAATATTATGTTTGCCAAATCGTTGATTGAAGTTAATGCAACTCCATGTTTTTTACCAGTCACATTCGTAAAAACTAAATTTAAATCCATATAATTCAGTTCAGGGTTAGCAAAATAACCCTTGNCAAAAAAAAAAAAAAAAAAAAATCCCTTGTATACATGCATGCATAGCTTTGCTTAACCGGCGAAATCATTTTTGCGACAATATATAATGACATTTGACCAAAAGATATGTAATTAATTTAACTAATATACCGATAATATATATGTAACCTAGTCTTCGACGTTAACTATATATTAATTATCTGTGACAAGAAAAATATAAATCAGTTATCATTCTTATCAAATTACATTATCATTTGTTAGTCTGCCATGAACCATTCCGTGTGAGGTCACGAACTTCTGTTCATTATTAAATTTCGACATGAATTTCTAATGTGGTCGGTACATTCTTTTATTGAACTTTCTTTTTGCACCANTTTTTTTTTTTTTTTTTTTTTGTAAAGCACCACTTAATATTTTGTTAAATTATAATGATCTTACTATGTTCCATTGGTTATACTTTTCGATTGAGGGATCGTCAGCGCGATCGAAGTCAACTCTCTTGTGAATTCGGGCCCACATTTTCGTTGACTTTAACAAAGGCCATGAGAATATAGATCTGTAATCCACATTAATTTGAAATTATCTTAAGATTTTTGCTTTCTAAATTGTAAATTCTAATTTGCTTATTGGCTATGTTGAAAATGGTAATATGAAAGTATAGAAGTTGGCTTTCTTGTTTAATCACTAAAACATAATTTCCAATACAATAGGAAACGGGCTGATAAAAGAACAAAGTTTATGTTAGTCTTATTAAAATGAAGTATCACCAATTAATTTCAAGCCAAAAGTATCTTATTTTAATTATTTGCTCCCATTCAATCCCCAAAAAAGTGTTTTCATTCCTAGAAAATAATATAGGAAAAAAATAGTATTTTGCTAAGGTCGTAAACTGAAACGCGTTCGAAGCTTCTTCATTTGGAGTATAAGATGCAACATTAGAATAATGATCAAATCATGTGTATGTGTGTATGTATATAAGCACATAAAATAAAATAAAATAAAATATATAAGGAATTGAAACAATAAATTATCCTAACTTCAAAGTTTGTCTTGCGTGAATATATTTAGCTCGAGGCATGCATACTTTATAGACCTATATATGTAGACAATGTAATTTGACTTTATTCGAATGATAATGTAACAAAGGAAAACGTATAAGGAATCTGTTTAATTTAGAATTGATCATTATATTAGTCCAATGAAGATTGGCCAATTATTCTAATAGATACTGTTAAACATGAGTGATCAGTGAATATCCAAAACCAAAAGTCCCATCTTCATGTTTTGTAATATACAGACAAAACAAGAACACAGGTCACTGAAAACAAAGTACCACTCATATACAAAATAAATACAATCAATTAATGTGATCATTTCATTTCATCAGTATACACATGAGACCATGTTCTTTAAAGAAATTTATCTTCTCTACACTCCATGGAAACAGAGAAAACACTCCCAAACAAACAAATTCTTGCAGAAATTATATAAACCACTCTTCAAACCTGAAATTAATATACTTAAGAATGTGTATATATATATCTATATATGTTTTATACAATTGATCTGGAATGATCTGCAATGTAAGTAAGTAGACCAAATCTTAAGGGCAATTAGGGTTTCGTCCTGGTCCACCATAGTAGAAGTAATTTCCCCAAGAACCTCCATTCCCACTCTTCACATTGTAACAGTTGTCTTGATCAGTAAAGACTTGAAGATTTTCCGGGTTTCTTAATTCATTTGATCCATCGACTACTTGAACGTTCTTGAAGTAACTCGCTTTTCCCCAACCTTCCTCTGCGAACCGCCCGCTTCCCATCTGAGTGGTCGTGTGTAGTCCATCCTCAGACTGCGAGTTAACCACTTCGCCTCCCCATTCGATCATCGATGCACTTTCTGATAAGTAAGAGAAGAGTGAAGCTGGCCAGTAACCGATTATGTATTTCTCTCCAAATTGTAACCACCAATGTCCTTCTTTTGGGTCCTGAGAGATAACAAATTTGAAATTTCTCAAACCAAAGCTAAACCAAAACTTATCCGTAGCTTTATTTTGATGCCAAAACAGAACCATACGTATCTAAACACCGAAGAAAAATCAAATGTCTAACCCTATTTTGTGTGATCAATATTTGGGAACTAAAAGCATATACTATTCAGAGATGGAAACAATTTGGAAATTTTTGTTGTTGGTTTACCTTCCAGATAAGTATGGTAATGTCATATTGAGAGTTTCCATAGTTTGATAAAGGAGAGATAGATCCACCCATTGCTATTTCTCTGTTGATTTGAACAAATCCTGAACAGAGAAGATTATAGCAGCCTGTGCCTTGGTATGCATCACTCTGTTTTTCACAAGTGAGAAAAAAGAATGATTCTTCAACAAAGTTAAAACACACAAGAAAAAAGAATAGAATTTGAAAATATTCAGAAACTTACAGTCCAATAAGTGAAGAGTCTGGTGCGATTATCACCATACAATTGAGGGCTGACCTGAAAACATTAATCTTTGAATTCAAAAACCGTTTTTTTTCTTTTCTTGAGGACAGAAAGAATTAGTAGAAACCGACAGGCTTTTCGAGATACCTGCCAGCCAGCTTCAATACTATTGAGATCAGAGTTGAAATTTCCACCTAAAACCCAAATCTGAGCCAAGCTAAACTCATTAGGCATTTCTACATCCGGCTTCCATACATTTATCTTCGCTTTAGCCCCGTAGAAAACCCCGTCTTCCACATACATTATCGCATGCTAAAAGATCAACACAAAATGATAGAAAAAGGGGTTAATGGGACACAACCAAAACTNACCCCGTCTTCCACATACATTATCGCATGCTAAAAGATCAACTCAAAAAGATAGAGAAAGGGTTAATGAACACAAGAACAAAAAATGGCCAAAACTAATTCAAATGTGAAGAAAGAATATTACTTTACCTGATGACCATTTTGTGTGAGGACATTAGGTGGCTCAGAATATTTAGGTTTAGGGATACTTTTCTGATTCTTCATACCGTAATTCTCAACGGAACTCGCTCGATAAAGATCTTGCTTTCTCGTTCTTCTGATGGGAATGGTGTTCTTTGGACATTTCCCATTGACATGCCAAAGCTGAGTTAGAGCATTAGACTGCTTACTCTTGGTTCTCGATGAAATTTTACTCTCACTAAAAACTTTCTCTGGGTTCAAACTTGGCCACAACTATAATAATAAACCCATTAAAAACAATGTTAGAACTATTCAGAACAAAAAACCACAAATAGAACTAAGAAAAAGAGAGAGAGAGAGTAAACAGAACAAACAAATTCAAAACCTGGACAGTGTGATTATTGAGCAGAGGATGACCAAAAGCTGGTTGGTCTGTAATTGGGACACAGTCGATTATATCTCCATCTGGGCTCTGTTTAAAACATGAAATTCCCGGAAAAAATCAGCTTCAAAAGTGGAAACTTTATGAAGTTTTCTCTAACATATATCTCTGTGAAATTACCTTAATTGATTTGAGAGCTGACTTGTTAAGTCGTTTCAAATGGGTACGGATTTTAAGATCGGAAAACCCATTTTCGCCGGAGACGACTGAAGGAGTGAGAATCGCCACCGTCATTACCAGAGCCAAGAAGAAACTAACCTCTGCCCAATTAACCGCCATAGTTAAAGAAACCCAGAAAAGGTTTAAGCTTTCTTCTTCTTTAACAAAAGAGAGAATTTTTTGGGAAGATGAGAGGTTTCTTTCTTTTAAAAAAAAAAAAAAAAATTCAGGGATTTTGGATTGAAGTGGATTGCGTTTAATTCTGGGCACTAATAACACTTTGGCAAAACCTTCATTAAAAGGACCCATTTTTTAAATACAGACAAGTGAGTGAATTTTTGGATTCTACTAGTATTGCGTAAGATTAGTTGCTTTCTTTTCTCTGTTAAAATTTTCTTTTTGTCAGAATCTTATTTTACTGTTACCTTTATAGAAAAAGGCAAGTTTTACTGAACTGGAACATTCCACTCTCTCTCGATACATTAAAAGGTTATTGGGATTTCAATTTTTTTGTTCCCAAGTTCAAATTTTTTATTTGGGGAAATGACTACAAATCGTCTCTGACAAAATTTAAAATTTAGCAGACCCCATATTGTAAATCAGGAATATTATTCTTTTTGTTTCTCTGTTTCATTGCCTAATGATGCCTATTAAGAAGATACACAAAATCAATTTCTTCACTAAAAAAATAGTACTAGTATTTAGTTGCTAGGTCAACTATTTGAGGAAATGTTCATCCACTATATCATCACAAATCTTAAAATATTGACTTCTCGTTGAGTAGATTAGAAAAGAAGGACGGTGATTGGGTGGGAGTGAGAGAGCACCACAATGTTAAAAAACAGTGTAAAGTCAAAAGTCAGAGACTGAGGCCACTAATTGTCGGTTATATTAGGCGACAATACATCGTCTAATCGACTCCACACCTTTCCTTTTCCATTCTGTTACATCTCCAACTTCATTTCCCACTTTCTATTTCCCTTTTTTATTTAAGCCGACTCGTGTCCTATGCCATTAATTTCTTATTGGCCAAAAAATATGTCGTATATTTTGGTAGTAAATTCGTACAATTCTTCTATTTTAATTTTTCATTTAAATATTTATATGATTCTTATTTATTTTTTACAATATTATGTTTTTTTTTTTTGTTTTTAAAATATTGAGATTTTATGTGAACCGCTATAAAGACAATAGATATTTTCGACGGTGTAAATTGGTTGCATCTATAGTCCGTACCAAAGTCAAATTTATTAACAAGAATAAATATCAAAGAAGCTTACAAAAATTGTTAGGTGAAGTTCAAATATTTTGTCTCTGTACCGTAAAGGTCTTCCCAATTTTCCAAATGAATTATTCTTCGAATTTTCCATTATTATATTATAGAAAACAAATAAGAAATGATTTAATGTATATTCTCAAATGGTTAATTTAATAATAAAGTTTTCTCTAGTTCTAGGTTCCAATTTTGGTCTTGCAAAGTATTTTTATATAAAAAAAAAGATAATAGTCTTGCAAAGTCAAGATATTTAGGAACGGCAACATCACAAAAAAACCCACTATAAGTACTATATTAGAAAATTGATTGATTTTTTTTTTTAAGAAATATAAAGAATAACTGAGAAAACACAATAAAAGTACTATAAGGACTCTTAGCGACTCTTGCTCGTGCACCCACACGCGCTTTCGGATTCTCTCTCAAAAAGCAAACCCTAGTCCACCCGCCGTCGCCAATCTCTCTCGAGGCTACCTCCGGATCCAGCCTCGCGTCGGCCTCGTGAGGTAGCCTCACCACCACCGCTGCGCTTCATGAAGGTAACTGGTCTTACAAGAGGCTGACAGGCGGTGAACGACGTCCTCTCTCCGACAACACGCTTAGTCTCTAACGATGCGGCGGAGGCTCTTTATCCAAACGGCGAGGGCTAAGCTGCTGGACCACGGTTCGAAGACGCTGCATCGTTCTCAGTGGAACCCTCGGCTCAGCCGCTCAGTGAAGCAGTCACCGCCGTGACGAAAGTCGGAGGAGACGAACGGCTATGTTGTTCAGTCAGGGGAATGGATCCGAGGGTCTGCCTGAGCCCTCAGACTTCGGATCTGCCGCCATGGTGCTTCCGCCAGACCGGATCGACGAGGTGCCGTTCGGGAATATCGCAAAACCGTCGGAGCTAGAAGAGGATGGCTAGATCCCAGCGCGTCGTGTTGCTCCCATAGGACCCGACACCGGAAAGCTGGTTGTCGGGGTCTCAGGCATGCCGAAAGGTAAGTAGCGGGTTGGTGGGTCGACNCTGCCGGAAACATGGGCCAAGGTTCATGCCCATTTTGTATCATGTCATATTCTTGTAATTGGCCATGAACCTTGGCCATGTAATTGAGATGATTTTTTAATATATTTATATTTATAAAAAAAAAAAAAAAAAAAAAAA
>OVAQ01000223.1:0-41710 GCA_900406345.1 Erysimum cheiri | reverse complement strand
TTTCTTTCACTCGTGTCTCAAGCAGACAACCAAACTGTAAATAACCTTTTGAAACCCAATCTTGGACATTGGAATGCTTAGAAGTTTTATTGAATCCGCGAACAATCTTCACTCACAACAATCTTTTTTTTGGTTTTCAAGTCACAACAATCTTTCAAAGTCTCTTCTCTAAAACTGAGTTTAACTCTCTCCGGCGAAAAATGAATCGAGCGAGTATTAGCAGAAAGATCCCTAAAAATTCTTCTTTCTTGCCATTCAAAGAAACAGAGATGTCTATCTCCGACGTTCCTGTATCTCCGGCGAAGAAGATTCGTACGGATATGAGCAAAGAACAGCGATTGCCATTCAAGAAAACGGAGGTTCGTCTCTTAGGTGTTTCTATACCTCTCTCATCTCCTTCTTCTATGGATACAGATGAAGAATTGAAGAGGACTAATCGCTTAGAAGAACCCAAAAAGGATTTTGTCTCCACGACCCTCTGTCTTTACGACGAGACATGGCCTTGCGGAAACGCTAGTTACCCCAAGGTCACTTGCGCTCCAAGAAACGAACAACTAACAGAACAAACAAGAACGATTAAGACGAAAGAAAATGCGGAGCAATACGAAACGGGTCAATGGACCATCAAGAAGGAACTGAACAAGGCGAATATTTTCCAACAACTTTATCTGAGCAAAGCCGACGTTGAACGCCACATTCTGAGACATCTCTCTGAAGATGACCAAAAGAAACTCAAACAAGGTGATGGGATCACGGTTAACGTGTACGACCACGATTCGGACACTACGCACAAGGTGCTTCTGGTGAGATTGATTTCGAAAGTGAAAGTGACAATATATTGTCTAAACGATAGCTGGCGCCAAGACTTTGTCTACAGAAGAGGTTTGAGGATAGGAGACAAGATTGGACTCTCCTGGGATAGTTTTCATTATAAGCTTCGTTTTCATGTGCTTTCTCGTGCAACCACAGAACCTCCTCCAGAAGAAAGACGCTAGTAGTCTCCGGGAGAGAGAGATCGTCTTTTCAAGACAGGCACAAATATCGGTGGGAACGTAGTTTGGTAGATTTCCTTTAGTTTTTTGAAGTAATGACTCGACTAAGGTACAAGTATTAGATTTTTTCTTGCATCTGTGATCTCTCTCATTGAAAAGGTTTGTTACCAAGTGAAGAAGCAGTTTTTGTTAATAGTGATTAGTGTTTTTGCTTATGGTAGTTGTTGTCGTAGCAACTTAATATGAAAAATTTGATATGTTCTACACTAATTTGTTTGGTTATTTGTTACATGTGATCTTTATTATGTTGAAGAAGATAGCAGCAAAAATTGAACGAGAAATATTTCACATTGGAAATCTTTATAGCATAACAGAGTTGATAGAAGCGAAAACAGGAATCTGCAAAGCCTCCTCTGGTTTTCAGATGAAGAAACTACAGAAACCCGAGAAGAAAAAACTCTCTGCGCTTGGCGATAATGGAACACTGGAGCTTAATCGATGTCTTGTTGTGCTTCTATTTCTGCAGCTGTATTCTCTTGTCCCTAATAGGCAGATCAAGCGGCTTCTGGGCCTCGTGGGGATGGTCCGGGCCTTTGTACACCTTCAGGTGATTGAACAGAGCTCTCCCAAGCTGCCACAAAATGGTCAGACCAAAGTTAGAGGGAGTTCAAAAACTAGTGATCAAAGTATCAAAAGAGACTAATAAACAGCTGAAAACTAAGTATCTAACCCGTCCTTTTGGAAGCATTCCACGAACAGCATGCTCAATGATTCTTTCAGGAATTCTCTGTTGCAGTTGATCAAATGTTTCTACTGTCATACCACCAGGTCGTCCTGAATGCCTCCTGTAGAGCTTTTGGTTCCGCTTCTTTCCAGATACAGCAACTTTCTCAGCGTTCACCTTTAACCAAATAACCAAAAAAGCATTACAAGTGCCAAGTTACAAACATCTATATAAAAGTTTAGATCTTCCTGTTGATTGTATATCTGATTAAAACCAGATCACATGTTCTTCCATCTAGGCAAGAAATTAAGTAAAGCATATCACTTTATTCTCTACAGATAACTTAAGAAACTCATACCACAATCACAAAGGCTCCCATGTCGACACTAGGAGTGTAGGAGGCAAGATTCTTGCCACGGATATGATTAGCAATTGTTGACGCCAATCTACCAAGAATTTTGTCAGTTGCATCAACCACAAACCAGGGCTTGTCCGTGTTCACATGGTCTGAAGCTTTTGGATACCATGTTGTGTTCCAGATGTCCTATAAACCAATAGTATACTCTCAATAAAAGTTTCAAGCCAAAATCTGATAACTCTTCTCCAAACCAAACATGAAAAAGTAATGAATTCATAAGAACAACATCAATTTTGAAAGCAATTTGATGCAGACAGCACAGATATGGAGTCAGAGGCAAAATCCACTTCCTAATAAATCGCAATTGGGAGAACAAAGAAAGAAAAAAATAATCCAACTCATACTTCAAATTCCCCGAATGTTTCAAAAAATTCCATGAAAATTTCAGAGCAAGAGCTAAAGTTGGAACATTTTATAAAGGTATGGTTAAGCACACAAGTTTCAGAGATGTGATGCTAAACAAAGAGGGAGATAGATAATGGTTACAGGGCCATTAGCTTCTTCTTCGTCGAACATCCATCGCTGATTCGCGGGAACAAGAGAAGTCGTTGCCGTCTGCTCAGCTTCGCACTTCACTTGCAATCCTCTTTTCGTATTCGCATAAATGCCGAGTCGTACCGAGGGCTTCGAGATAGCCGTTAGAGAGAACCCTAAAAACGGAGACTTTCTCTCAGTTCCGGAGGGTTTCACTGAAGAAGAAGGTAGAATAACCGTCGAAGACGAGCAAAGAACCGCCATTTTTGTTTTTCTCTCTTGCAAAATTCTTCTGCTCTTTCGATTTTCTCTCGGATAAGATTAGCTTCTCTTCAGTAAATACCAGTAGTGGCACAATTGTAAATAAGCTCGTTTCGAGGACCCAAAACAATAAACATAAAAACGGGTTAAGGATCCGGAGCTCCGGATCCAACCCGAAATAAGCTCTCATTTCTTTTCTTTTTTTTTTTCTCAGGTCTTCGGAAGCAAGCAAAGTGTGTATACGGTCATGGCAACGATTTCGTCAACGCTACTCTTAAATTCTTCTAGATCAGTTTTATTACCTCTGAGATTCCCCAAATTCTCGGGATTTTCTTCTTCTTCTCCATTCGCTAGATCCTGCCGATTTCGACATCGTAATCTGGAACCCCTTTCCAACGGAATGTATTCGTCGGGAAGCGGAGCCGACGGTGCTACGGCGGCGGCTACATCGGTGGAAGGAGTGATGACGGAGGCGATGAAGCTGATTCAATCAACGTCACCAACTTGGAAGTCAGCCGTGGCTAACAATTTATTGATTTTTGTTCTCGGTTCACCGCTTCTCGTTACCGGATTGTCCGCTTCTGGGATCGCCGCCGCGTTTTTGCTCGGTACTTTAACTTGGAGGGCTTATGGCTCTGCTGGTTTCCTCTTAGTCGCTGCTTACTTCGTCATGGTAAGTGCACTTGGGTTCCTCCTTCTTTACACATAGAAATTCGCTAATTTGATTTTGATTTCGAGCAGATGAAGGAAAATGTGCTTAGATCATTTTGTTGTTATGTCATCGGTTAGTGTAGGCAATGTGGATCTGTTAGAGATCCTGAATCTCGTTTAAAGGCATGATTGAAGAGGTTTTATAAGTGCAAGCCTAAATTTTTAATATCAAGTTTGCTTAAATCCCAAATCCTGAATCAAGTTAACGTTTTAGATTTTAATATCGGAGCTGGAAATGAGTAACACTAAATTTGCAATTGATTCTGGCGTTGAAGTTGGTTTAGATGATTTACAATATCACAGGGAACAGCAGCAACAAAGGTTAAAATGTCGCAGAAGGAAGCACAAGGTGTGGCCGAGAAGAGAAAAGGTAGAAGAGGACCACGCAGTGTCATTGGTTCAAGTGCGGCTGGTTGTGTCTGTGCTTTTCTTTCAATATATCAAGTCGGAGGAGCAGCTTTTTCCCAGCTTTTCCGGCTTGGTTTTGTTTCCAGTTTCTGCACTAAAGTGTCTGACACTGTCTCAAGCGAGATAGGCAAAGCTTATGGAAAAACAACGTGAGTATGCTACTGTTATTCAGCTATACTATTCTTTTATTTGGAACAAGTAACTAGGATTTGGGCTTGTTTCCTGTCTTGAGTATGTCCTGGACTTGTGATGGCATAACATGAATCCAGTTGACAACTAAAAATGATCAGGATTCTCCTCTTATTAACTGATGCAAAATTGCAGGTATTTAGCCACAACATTTAAGATTGTGCCAAGAGGAACCGAGGGGGCTATGAGTGTTGAAGGAACATCGGCTGGACTTTTAGCATCCTTTTTTCTTGCCTCTGTTGGCTGGTTCCTGGGTCAGGTAATAGAGGTTATTAAATATTTTCTTGAAGAATGGAGGCATCTATGTTCTTCTTTTCACATCTTCTTTATGTTGATAGAGACGCTTTCTTTACATGATTTAGACTTCTTTTCCTTTGATCTCGTGAGCACAGATAACTCCTCCAGAAGCAGCTGTATGTGTACTAGCTTCCCAGATTGCCAATCTTGGAGAGAGCATAATAGGCGCTTCTTTTCAAGACAAAAAAGGATTTGAATGGGTATGCTCACTTCAATGAACTCTTATTTTTGTTTGATTGCTCTCCCTCTGTCTACTTATTGTCACTGCAATAAGATGATAATCAGATGAAAATACCGCCACTTCGGGCAGTAAGACTGATATATAGCTAGCTTAAGTGGAAAAGAGATTTCCATTCCATACAAAATATTAAATTCTCGTCTTGTGAAACCATTTCTTGCATTTAGTTACCGACAAAATAAGAATGCAATGATCTTCATTATTATTCTCCGTTGGCTGTATTTTGTCTTACTTTTGTTGCTATTTTGCTATGTGTAGCTAAACAATGATGTAGTCAATGTGATCAACATAAGCTTGGGAAGCATCGTGGCGATTTTGATGCAACAGTTTATACTCCAGAATTGGGTCAAGTAAAACCTATGACGAAGGTCATGTGTTCTCAGTGAGGTTAGATTTATTAATCTATTGTTGAGAAACCATACGTATTCTTTTATGTGTAAATACAATCTGTTGTGTGCAACTAGTAGTCCAACATCAATGAGGGAAATAAAACTTCTGGGACCCTTGTCTAACAATCATAGATGATATGTCTTTGAATTGAATTCGCCTATATGATTGATTCTTCAGTCGATTGAAATAACACTGATCGCATAGCTCTGTTGCAGTATTAGGAATTCAAGAAGATGCAGATACAATGATTTTAAGAGTAGTAAGTAGTGATGAAAATGTAAGAAAAAAGCTTGAGAAAAAGGCAACAACAAAGCAACAAGAGTTAGTTGGGGGGAACAGGTAGAAAAAGAGTCGTGATGTTGTCGAATACATTCTTCTTTTTGTCATCATTATTAGTCGTGATGGTCCTCTCATATCTTATTTCCTTTTGCAATATTCTCGGCGTTACATAAGATAAAGTTTCTGGTGGCCAGTTATAATTTAGAAGCCTCTAGAGAAAACTGAGCATTGATCGGCTGTTATACAGCAAGGCTGACCAGGCCTCCTGTTACTTTAGTTTAGAAATTAGAAAGATGAATCGACAATTAATTACAAAGCGTTGCTTCTACGAACCTGTGATCCGGAATACGATACGACAATGGCCCATGGGCCGCGACATCCATCCAATACAGAGCTGACAAGTGACAAACCACACGCGCTTCTCAAACGCGTGAATTCTACCGGTGATAGTACACCGTCGCAAATGTCGCCTTTTTCTTTCTAAAGTCAAATCTCCGCCTCACTCGTGAAGACTCTTTTCTTTTGGGGTTAGTACTCTGTAACTTGGATATATAAAGTCTTAAAATTTGTGAGACTTTCAAATTTTTGTCGACCCAAGCAATGATAATCAAACTCTATGTTTTGAAGAATAGATCAATTAATAGGTTCTAACATGGGTTTATTAGCTCCACAGTTGCTAGTTTGTAGTTTTCTCATTTCTGGAAATCTCTTGTAAGAACTACTACAAAAGCTACTTTTTAAATATAGTAAACTACTCCTTTTAAACACTAAAAACCTTTTAACAATTAATATTGAATACGATATTCATCGTTTCGCGTGAGTCCTCTCATACATGTGACGAATGTCCCATCCACTGTTCCACCCAAACCTAACCTATTAAACAATACCAAAAATGGAATAATTAGATTTTTTTTAAATATATGCTAGAATCAAACAAAATATGTAAAACAATATCCACAAAAGGAATACTAAACAAACATTTAGCTTGCCAAAGTTTGACGGAAAAAAACAAAAAAACAAAAACCCTATATGAGTAAGTTCCCATCTTCTTCTCGAAGTTTGGTCTAGAAAATAAAATATTAAGAGAGTGAGAGAGAGAAGAGGAAGAGATCTATCATCTATGTGGTGTGTCGTCCAAATTTCAAAGTGATGATGTTAGAGTTGTGAAGCAGCGATTAGCTTACACGCGTCATACCTTAATAAGATATAATTTGATTTCCTTACTCTCTCTCTCTCTTTCTCACATAGAGAGTCAGTCAGGTCATCACCAGCTCTGATCAAATAAAAGCGTTTCCTAGCTTTCACAGTTACCCAAAAGTGTTATTTCTATTTTGCTTTTTCTTTCTCTAATCGGTGGTGTGTACGCGAACCCTCAAATTCGCTGGAGTTTCTTCCTTCGGTGAATCATGGCCGTTGATTCGGCTAATCGGCGAGATGTAGTTGTTAAAATCGACGGTGAGAACGGAAGCAACAATGGAGTCTCCGGAGATACTGTGGGAAAGATATGGAGAGACGGAAGTTACGATTTTTGGACTGATGGAGAAGGTAACCTCAACAAAGGGCACATTGCCTCGGCCGCTGACTCTGAGAGATCCGCCGCCACGACGGAGGATGACCAAAAAGATGAGACTTTTGAATTCCGGCGCGGCGAGGATCCTCCGACGAAGCTAATTGGTCAGTTTCTGCATAAACAGCAAGCTTCAGGCGATATTTGTCTCGATATGGACTTAGGTATGGACGAGCTTCAGTCCAGAGGTTTAACTCCGCTATCGGAATCTCCGAAGTCGGCCAAAGTGTCTACCAAACCTGACGCCGTGGGGAGACGAGAAAGCCGCGGCAACAACAATATCAACGACGACGGAGAAGTTGTTAAGTGTAGTGGAAACGCTCCGGTTCAGAGGGGCTCGAGCAATTTGCTTAAGATGAGAACTAGGTCACGGCTTTCGGATCCACCAACGCCTCAGCTGCCTCCACAAACGGCGGATATGAAATCGGGTCGGATTCCGAAATCAGGGCAGATGAAATCAGGGTTTTTCGGGAAAAGCCCTAAGAATCAAGGGGAGGAAGACGAAGATGATCCATTTGCAGAAGAGGATTTACCAGAAGAGTACAGGAAAGATAAACTTAGTCTATGGATTGTATTGGAATGGTTGAGTTTGATTTTGATCATCGCTGGGTTTGTTTGCACACTTGCCATACCTTCCTTGCGTAAGAAGAAACTCTGGGAACTTCAGCTATGGAAATGGGAATCAATGGTTTTAGTGCTGATCTGTGGTAGATTAGTCTCTAGTTGGATCGTTAAGATTGCCGTCTTCTTCATCGAAAGGAACTTTCTTCTGAGGAAAAGGGTTTTGTATTTCGTTTACGGTGTTCGAAAAGCGGTGCAGAATTGCTTATGGTTAGGACTTGTTTTACTCGCTTGGCATTTCTTGTTCGATGAGAAAGTGGCTAAAGCAGCAAACACCAAGGCCCTTCGGGTTGTGACTAAGATCATTGTGTGTTTGTTGGTTGGGTTCTTGCTGTGGCTCGTGAAGACACTGTTGGTTAAGGTTCTTGCTTCCTCCTTCCATATGAGCACTTACTTCGATAGAATTCAAGAGTCTTTGTTTACTCAGTACGTGATTGAGACGCTTTCGGGTCCTCCTTTGATCGAGATCCAAAAAAACGAGGAAGAGGAAGAGAGAATCAGTGTCGAGGTTAAGAAGTTTCAGAACCCCGGAGGTGTTGAGATTCAGTCAGGGGCGCAGAGAAGTCCCATGAAGGTCGGGAAAAGCCCGTTGCTCTCTCGTGTTCTCTCTAGTGGAGGAGGAGGAGGAGGAGGAGGAGGAGGAGGAGGAGAAAACAAAGGGATTACGATCGATAGCCTTCATAAGCTGAATCCTAAGAATGTTTCAGCATGGAAAATGAAGAGGCTGATGAATATAATCCGGAATGGATCACTTACCACTTTGGATGAACAGCTTCAAGATCCAAACTTGGATGATGATAAAGGAAACCAAATCAGAAGTGAGTTTGAGGCAAAGCTCGCCGCAAGAAAAATCTTTCATAATGTCGCTAAGCCGGGATCAAAGTAAGTTTATCACTTTTACCTTTTACATACAAAGCCTTTACCAATATCACATCATGGATATTAACCAGTAGAAATTGAAACATTTTCTTATTCAGGTTTATCTATGCGAACGACATTATGCGGTTTCTGCCAGATGACGAAGCTTTGAAGACCTTAAGTCTCTTTGAAGGAGCATCTGAGACGAACAGGATCAGCAAATCATCTCTTAAAAACTGGGTGGTAAGAAATTTGGAATCAAATTACACCTCTTTAAGCGTATTCGGATATTTATGAATATGCACACACTTTTTTCACAGGTGAATGCTTTTAGAGAGAGAAGAGCTCTTGCATTGACCCTAAACGACACCAAAACAGCAGTAAACAGGCTTCACAAGATGGTGAATATCGTGGTTGGGATCATCATACTCGTTATTTGGCTTATCATACTTGGAATCACTTCCACCAAATTCCTCGTGGTCATGAGTTCGCAAGTCGTGGTTGTTGCATTCATATTTGGAAACATGTGCAAGATAGTATTTGAATCTATCATCTACTTGTTTGTGATACACCCGTTTGATGTAGGCGATCGATGTGAAATTGATGGAGTCCAGGTAAATTTTAAAAAACCAATAACCTCCTAAATAAAAATCTTGTCATTTTTTATTGTATCGTTTGAAAAAACCTCTCTTCTTGTTACAGATGGTTGTGGAAGAGATGAACATTTTGACCACAGTTTTCTTGAGGTTTGATAACCAGAAAGTCGTGTACCCGAACAGTCTTCTCTGGACTAAATCCATTGGAAACTATTACCGTAGTCCCGATATGGGAGATGGAATCGAATTCTCCATCCACATTACTACTCCAGCTGAGAAAATCATCCTCATCAAACAGAGAATCACAAGGTACATTGCAAATTTGGAATCGCAATTTCACAAATATTAATAACTGAACCCTTATATATATTTATTACCTGCATTCATTGTGATAGTTACATTGAGGGGAAGAAGGATCATTGGTATCCAGCGCCGATGATAGTATTCAAAGACATGGAGTCGTTGAACAGTGTGAGGGTTGCGATTTGGCCAACACATCGAATGAATCATCAAGACATGGGAGAGAGATGGGCTCGAAGATCTCAACTTGTTGAAGAGATTGCCAAGATTTGCAGAGAGCTTGACATTGAGTATCGACTGTATCCTCTTGACATCAATGTCCGAGCCATGCCCACTTCTACTGTTTTGCCTGTTTCCGACCGTCTTCCACCAAATTGGACTGCTCCTGCTTCTGGCAGCAACTGAAACTCAAACTATAGATGAAAGTTATTACATAGTTTGGATCAAGAGGTTCTGTTTTTCTTTCTTTTCAATTCTTGTGTTACTACGGATTTAGAATTTAGGGAGTGATGTACTTGATGCGATCACTCGACTTTAATGTGATACATAAATTTTGGATATTTTCATCTGCATAGTGTTTTTTGGTGATTGAGTGGTTTTTCATCCGACGATGATTAGGCATCAAGCAAAATATATTATACACCAAATGAAAGATCATGTTTTTCTATCAAGCCAATCCGATAATCATATAATTTACTAATTTAATCTCCTTCAAATCTTCAACGAAACAAACATCTAATTCAAACGACCCTCTTCTTAAGTTTTTAACAGCGACTCTTACGGACCAACTACAGTGCAAGTTTTCAAATCATTTATATGATCTCACATCTACTGACAAACCGGCTCAAACGGCCAAAAGATAGTTGCAGTTGTTAAAACCGTCGCCGCCGTTTCCCAACCCTTTGGTTCGGGGATGAACCCATATAAGGAGTTGAGGAAGATATGTCAGGAACAAACACCGAGTGGTGATGAAAATGCTTAGGCCAGTGTAGACCAGATGCTGTTGGTGGAGACTGAATCTGTGGAACCGCCCATGATGTCTCACCTCCCAAGCAGTTATTGTAATCTTCTCCATCTTCATCTGCCGATCTCATCATAGAAGAACTGTCTGAATCTCCTCGTCTACTAGTATCCGCCTGCAACAAGAATCAAGCTCAGAAAATGAGAAACCAAAATATAGCTTGAATAAAAAAGCCACAAGTTTCATACTTTTTTTCAATTTCTTTCCAAGACTCGCAATATCTAGAAGAACCAAAAAGACCTCAAATTCAATCTTGATTATATATTCTAGATATAACTAAACTGTTACCTTAGATGATCCGTTATTCTCCATGTATTCATAGCTCTGATCAAAGTCGGTTAGCCCGAAAATCTCATCTATTTGCCATTGAGGAATGCTTCCAGTGGCTGATCCGCTGCTTGCAAACGGAAGCTTTGTCGAAATGTGATGATCACTGACTTTAGTTTCCGGTAAGACTGCTTCCTGCTGCTGCTGATGATGAAGATCAAAGTCCATCTTTTGCGGCTGAGATATAGATTGAGCAAATGGTTTTGCTTCCATGGTTTTATCATCATTGGTTGGTGAGGATTTTGTAGAAGGGCCACTGTCTGTAGATTCAAGACCAACTCTGATTCCAGTCAGAAGAAATCTCTGATGAGCTGAAACATGAGGATTCACAGTGTGGATTGCAACATCACATTTCCTACATAGCAAAGCTCTATCTTGCAGACAGAAGAAGAATCCTGAAGCTTCCTGTAAATTATCCCAATTTGAGAAAAGAGCAAATATAAGGGATTTGCAAACAAACACAGGAACCAAAACATTTCTCCAATCAGAACTAAGAAAGTGGTTTATGGCCTCTGTAAACCTAAAAAGATTCAAACTTTCCTTCAGAAATTAAGGATCTAAAACATGGGTAACTTAAAATCAGATCAAAGATTAGGTAAATTCAGAGAAAAGATAAGAGATGAGACCTGACAAATGTCACATTTGGGAATAGAAGAGGAAGAGAGAGAGAGAGGGACTCTCTGATGTTTTCCGGCGAGTTTATTAGCGGCGTGGACTTTCTCATCGCAAGCCCAACAAAGAGCAGCCTCGTCGGCGCAACATAGCACCGTCGCTTCCGCCGCCTCGCAAACGTTGCACTGTATCTTCATCCTCTCTGATCTTTCGTTATCTCCACTTCATCCAAAAAAAGAACAAAATCTGTGATCCTTTTTGTTGAAAAGGTTAGAATTTCGATAAAACGAAACTTTTAAATCCTTTTTTGTTTCTTGGATTTAATGTCGGAGACTACTTGATTGTTGATAAATTCTTTTGGGAAGGAGAAGTGGAGCCAGCTAGCTCTGTCACCTCTCAAGGCTTGAGGTTTATGGTTTAATAAGCAAAACTCTTACGTTTTGTTTCTTTGAATTTTTTTCAACTTCTTTGATTTTTTATCTTTCTCGATGATGTGAATATTTATAACTTCCTGACTAACAACATTATTAATTGGATCATTTGGATTCTAGATAAGTCGTTGTTGGGAAAATATCATTTATATTAATTAAAAATAGATAGTGGCAGTTTTATTAGGAGGATTTCTTTCCAATTATAAAAACAAAAAAGAGGGTCTATGTGCACAATTTATAAATGGTGGGGTAAAAAAAGGGAATATGGAGATGTTAAAGGGGATATTTTCTTAGGCTATGAGTGAACAACTGGTAGACACGTGGCAAATCTAATACAAGTGTCTTAATTGCGGGAGACAGTCTCTGCTGTGACAAGCTGTAATGTATCAAAAGATCGCAAATTAGGTCCCCCAACAACTAATATAAAAAAGATTCGTAGATTTTCTTTTTTTCCTTGTGGCTGCAACCAGTCACTCGCTCGTCTCTCTATCACGAATTTTCTCAAACTCCTGCTGAAAATATCTTTTTCTTTTAAATCGATAATAACCNAAATAAAAAAAAAAAAAAAAAAAAAAAGAGCGTAGATAATGATCCATTAGAATTTTTTCGTTTTACTCGTATATATAGACATCATTTAACTTGTTATATTTATAAGCTGAAAGTGACTGTGATATATATGTTCCAAGTAGAATATCTAGTTTCAACGATTGTCTTATTCATTTTGACCAATTTTTAGAAAGAACAAATTTTTTTTTTTTATGTCTTAAAAATATTTGTCCGGGTTCATGCATTGTAATCTACTACGATAGCGAAACTTTTCTTCAGAAAAATCTTCCAACATAGTATATAATATCAAGATAATATTAATCCACGTATGCTTATGGGTGGCAGAGGAAGATTCGGACCTACATAAGACTAGATTTTTCTTCAACACAAGCCATAAACAAATTAATTAACAGGCTAGAACATTAATCAATCAATCATTAATAAGGTCCCATTTTGCAAAAAGATATTTTCCCGAAATTAACAATTTGCACGGGAAAAGAGAGAGAGAATTCTAGACGATTTTGATTTTGTTTTCTTAAAATATCATTTTATTCAAGAGGATCAGACACGTCCACGTTCTTGGTAGGAGAAAGATAGCTACTTGAATTAAACTTCTTCAAGCACCAAAGATTCAAGAATCAACGAATCTTTCGGACCAAAGAATCTTTTACCATATCTATAGACAAGTGGCCTAAAACCAACTCTAACTTTATGAACAAATCTACCATTGTACCAAATCTAGTACCTTGATTTGATCTGAGATATCCCGTGAGACAAGAAAACATTTAAGACCGGTGCATCGGATGATATTTCAATTGTATCTCCAAGCTGCACGTTGTATTTAACTTGACAACCGTCTATATAGATAGTTCCATGGTCTGAATACCAGTTAACTTCCATGAACTGGTCCGGTGTAAGGGCCGAATGCATATGAGTGGCGGTTGAACCGGGAGAGATTGGCTCTCTAACCATGAACTGTAGATCACGAGACAACATTGGCATCGCAAACCCACCTGCTGACTGCATTGCTGCAGTTGAGCCAGCAGCTGTGCAGACTCTTAGACCGCTTGAGCGACAGTTCACTGTCTTTGGACTGCTCTCACCATCTTTGTTCTTTATCCTGTGCACATTGTAGAGAACAATGAATGATTCATAAGTGTTGGATATTAATATTATAGGGGTAAGGGGTGCCCAACAGTTTAACCGAACTGAAAAAAAGATCAACCAGTTTGGTTTTGTTTTTCTATATATGAACAAACCATAGGTGTAAATCATACCAATCTGAAAAGGAATAAAACGACTAGAGCCTTCTCTTTGAAATCCATTCAAATTATAGGTGTAGTTTCTACAAAACCGTATCCAAATCAAACCAACCCCAATGGTATAGTTTTCAGTTTCCATTCGTTTATTTGGGATTTCATTAACCAAAAACCAGATTGGGCACCCCTAGTTGGTATTCTGCCTATGAAAACTCTATCCAAATGAACAAACAAGGGATCATGTCTACACAAAACAATCAGGTTTAAAAAAATCTTAGGAGCTCTTACTTGAACGAGAACCTCGAAACCGCGGCAGGGCATGGGTGTGCGATCAAAATGTCATTAAGTGCGTGTGAAAGAAGAGGTTCTGAATTTAACTTCAATGATATTCTCGATACTTTCGAAGGAACCACTCTGCCAAACAAAATGTCATCCAGCACCTGTGAACAAATAGCTGAATGCTCAAACCAAAATTGCGTTGTCATTAAAGGTTCTAAGGATCAAACGAGACCAGTGACAAGAGCATAAGTGGGCTGCCCAAAGTTCTTCACTTTCTATCCCTCTAATTAACTTACCTGTTCAAAATTCTCAACTGTTGCAGCACAAAGATGACCAGTACTTCTACTAGCGTCAAACTGATCGCTCAGTTTTTCCACCTATAGTTTATAACAAAACACTTAGGCTTCTTTTCACATTCGTCATAAATGGCGAAAATGTAGAAGGCGATATGAGAAAATTTGGGCTACAAAACCTCGTGAGCTTGTGTTGGGTCAGAATTGACTCCTAGAACCGGAACAGAATCACCGATGAAATGACTGGCATGCAAGAGGGTACCGTCTCCACCCACGGTGATGACCATATCCACATCACGTATGGGATGCGATAAGTCATTACGTGAAATGGGTTTCCATTCGACTGGCTTCTTACTTAGTATTTCCTGACAAAAATTTATAGCATTCCTGTGTACCTTGCACCTGCTTTCTAGATATTGAAGAACCTATTAAATAAAACAAAACAAAAAAATCACATTTCCATTAGAAGCCATGACAAACGAACTATAACAACAACAAGGATAGTTTTCTGAGTACGTGAGAAATCCAAAGGGCTAAGCATTTCTTAGTTACTTATTTGCATACATATGAGTAAACACTGCTGATACGAATTTCAAATTCCCAATGTAAATCTGTAAGCTTTGCGTAGACTAGAAGAAGAAACTAATATGTTCGCAGTTAACACATAAGAACCGAGGTAACACCCAAAAAGGAGTTCCTTTTCCACGATAATCTCAAGATAAGGACTTACTCTCTTGGGGATTTTACACCTTCAATACGAAACGAAATAGATACGATCGGGGTTCAAATTTGAGACGAGACGCATTGGGGAAAGGTAATTAGTACCTGAGGGTTTTTGATGAGCGATGCACCTTCTGTTTGAAGGAATGGGTACGGATCAATCGGTTTCAATAAAAGCAAAAGCTTTCTGATCGCCATTATCGCTGAATCAATCTCTCTCTCACTCTCTTCCTCGACGCCGCGCTCACCGGCCTGGAGGAAACCACGTTTGAAGATTATTCGGGAAGTCTCCAATAGCCCTCTGTTTCGTTTAGAGGGTCTCTTTACATAGTCAAAAGTCTCGGGCCCAACTAAAAGTCTTACCAAACTGGCCCAATTGAAATTATTAAACGGGCCTACCTACATATGTAGTTCCAAAATTCAGACCGGTTCACGTCAATTATAATCAAATCTCGAAGTCTCGCCAGGTTTGATCCTTGTAAAACAAGTTTTGGACCGAGATATTTCTGAGTTTTAAAGTGCATTTGGACATGTTTCTGATTTTTTAAAGCATTTTATATTAAATTTGAACTGAATAAAAGATTATTTATTAAGAAAATTACAAGTATTTCGATGAGTAAAAAAATTATTATTTTAGATATGTATTTTTATTTTTTTTAAATGAGTAAAAGGTATTTAAATGATTTTCTCTTTATTAGAATCATGTTCTAGATGCATATCTAAATTTATATGCTAGACGGTCCTAACCGGTCCCGTGACCGTCCCTAACTGCAACTATTCGGATCTTAACCCGGTCCTAACGTCTCGCCTATTGGGGACAATCCTTAGTAGGATCAGATCCTCCGTATCGAGCGCAATCCTTTAAAGATTATCCGGTCTAGAATCTGATCAGAAGTGGGGTTAGTTTTGAGATCATACCGGACCGGTTATGCTCCACGTGTGGTGATAATTGTGGTACTGCGTAATATATAGTGGCCAACCGGACCTATGAATTTGACCTCGAAATATCCGAATTCACGTGATTTTGTCGCTCATTTGGCCAAATCTAGTAAGCTGTTGTACGAGCGCTCTAATTGAACAACCTAAGACATATCTTTTAGTTTGTCCACATATTATTTTTTGAATGGTGACAAAATGGGACGAAATTAAATAATGTTATAACATAAGAAAGCCACCAAATAATACAGATTTTTCTAGAAAAAAAAAAAAAAAACATAATACAGACAAATTAAGGTGGAATGTACAAGAACGCATTCCATTAAGGAAAGGTATACTGGTATGCATCACATATACGTATTATTTTATTAGCAGTTATAGGATTAATTTTACTTGAGTAATTTAGCAGGGAAACAAATAAACACTATACAGTAGTATATGATTATAATTAAGTGCATGATAAATCTTCGACAAAGACAGAAAAAAAAAGTGCATGGTAAATTAAACTGAACACTGAATTCATCTTATTGGTACGTATGGTGGACTCAAGTAAATTAAATGACTTCATGTTATCGACTTTTTTGTTCATAAGTGTAACCGTGATAAGAATTCGACACACTAAATAAGAATATAAGACAAGGAAAATTGGCTTTACTGAATTTGTGACAAAAAAGGAAAATGTTCGCCAGTCCGAATTATTCGCCAAACTACTCGCTAAGTGTGTTTTTCTATAAATGACGAAACTGTTTTTGTTCTTGTGTTATGTGCTCAAGTTTTTTGGACTAATTAACGTGTAATTTTTCCCTCTTTTTTTTGTCCATGGACTTTGAATGGACTAAGTAAACGTATATTGAAAGGTTAACAAATTCTTAAAAATTAAAACTAGAGTCAACAATTTTCTAAATCCTTTAGATGAAACAAATTGGGAACAAATTTTATTCCATCATAAATCCTACTTATCACCAAGGAAATTGCGATCATTAATTTTGTACTATCTTTTTACAAATTAGGTAACCCTATAAACGAAACTCATCTGTCCGATAAAAATCTCCAGAAGCTGGCAAGCAATATCATCTTTTCGTTTTTATCAAACAAAAGAAAAGGAGGCAAAAAAGTTGCAAGAACTAGAGTAATAATTTAAAGCTAACACTACGTGCATGGAAAGATCAAATTACAAATAGTGACCATTCTCTAATCTTTATCCTTTTTAGCGCGTGGAGTACAATCTCCACATCGATTGGCTACCGTATTCGAATTGAGAGATTTACAATGAAAACATTTGCAATCACATAAGTATCACTTAGTTAAATCTAACTACAACGCTAAATTTTAAATAGGATAAAGACGCTGATCAAAGAATCTATAAGTAAAAATTAAACGGAATTCAATTAACAAAACTCGTAACTGCATCGAATAATTTTCTATAAATAATTCGAAGTACAAATAAATTGTTGTCAAATAGAAAAATAACACAAATCTGGACAAAAAGTGAATCTAAACAACCAAATGATTAGTTTTTCTTACCCCTGTCGTTATTTTTCATGACCAGGCATTTTGCATTAGTAATTAAATAAAAGTTTCCCCATAAAATTAAAATTGTTGAACAATAAAATTGTTTCTCACGTCCACAACTAATATATGGAACTAGCTATTTAAATCAGTTTCTTAATTTTAGACTTTAGAATAGTGCTTAAAATTCAATATTATCGAGAGCACAAAAGAAAACACAACTAGTGCATTGACAACGGCGAAACCACTGGTAATTTCTTAACACTCAAGTCAGAAATGTAGATCGTAAAGCAATAAAAAAGGTCGTCGACAACAACAACAACAACAAAAGCTATGAAAATGTAACTTTTTTATAAAAAAAAAAGCTATGAAAATGTTTATTAAGAAAGACAAATAAAAAGTTTAGCAAAAAGTTACTCATGCGACCACGAGAAGCATCTCTAATTTATTACTAGTATTATATTTCTTAAACTCAAAATCCATGGAATTTTTTTTCCCTAATTAAGCACTTTACAAGTTGCAGGCTTTGTAAAAGATTCGATTTATTTATTGTGGACTATTTTAATTGACGATCTAAATCTCAGTACTCTGAATATGGAATTTCGTAACTCAAAAACACGTTGACACAGTCAGATGATGATATAAACCGTATGTATATGTAATTAAGATAATAACGTTAATAACAGCAACAGGTATAAAAGAATCATCGAGTATTTGGTAATTAAATAATGGGATGAGTCAGATGATACCCATGAAGTAAAAGTTATACGCTGACGTAAAGGTCGTCGTCGTGGTCTCTCATGCTGCCAATCAAATTATTCTATGCATATAACTTTGACATATACTATTAAATTTCCATTTGATTAAGCTTTTGGACCATAAGAAAGGGTATATTAAATAGTACTAATTTGCAAAAATAGTAGATTTTTGAGTTTGCTAAAATAGTTTTTTTGCAGAGGTTGAAAGATTTGCAGTTAATTTGTTAATTATTGAATAGTTTGTCACAAAGTTTTGAACACTCAATTTCTTCTACTGGGGTTACTGTAACTGCATGAGAGCATGATGGCTCAAGCTTCAATATCAACACCAACTCTTTGATTAGCTCGAACCCCCATGTTAGAGTTAAACTTATTGACTAGCAAAACTAACTAGAATTTCACATTCCACATCTCATAACACTAGTATTAAGAAAAAAAGTTTATATAGGGAAATGGGGAGCAATAATAATTTAGATTTGATATGGTTACTTTTTGGTTGTGAGTGGGGATGAGTCCTTATTATTTTTTAGGTTGACGGAAAAAAAAGAAAAAAAGAGGGAATTTAAAAGGTGAAAAAAAGGGGGAACAAATTCCCTCCAAATGATTGGGCCATAAACCAGAAGACAAGGCTGCTTTGCTTCTCTCTATTTCATCTTCTCTCTCACAGCCTAAACCCCCGCCAAAAGACGAGCCACCACCACACTCTTCTCTATCGATTGATCTCTGCTATTGCTTCGTCCCTGCTTCTCATCGGCTCATCCTTCGTCGTCGATCCCCTGATTCCGCCGCTTCTAGGTTAGTGGTTCTCTTTTTCTCGCCTCCATTTTAATCTCCTCATCTCATCGCATAGCCGTTTCCGTATTCGATTTGCTTGATTTTGATTCGTTTTAAGTTGTTTCTCTCCAGATTCGTATTTGTTTCATCTTATTGTCGATCGCGATGATTAGGTTTTTGTGGTTTTATACCTTGTGATCTTCGATTGATTTTTTTCCCTGATCGGCTTTTTCTTTTGAAACGGTTCCAGATTCAAATCGTATATATATCCACGTCGAAATTGATTTTGTTTGATCTCTGATCCTGCGAGTTATATATAGTCGTTAACTAGATCATTGGATTAGATTGCTCTGCTTGAATCACGAGTGAACTGAGAAGAATTACAAGCACTTGTTCGAAAACCTTTGACGACGATCCATTAGATGATTTGAAATCTAGGTTCAGCTGGGATCAATCACTCACTTATAATTTCTTTTATTCACTCAAAATTAAGTAGAATTTGACATATAAGTGATTGTATCTTGGTGGAAAGTGTTTGGATCCTATAAAATAAATTCATCTTATGGATTAATCGTAGCTAGAGAGATTAGCTAGTTACTCATATATATAACTGATCAGAATGTTCTTGAGCCATATAACAAGAAAACTGACGATAACTTTTAGATTAGATTGACAGGTGTCTTGTTTCCTGCTTAAGACGTTTGCAAATCTTTTGCTTTATTGACCACCACATACTTAACATGCTCAACTTTAGGTTATGTTACTAATTAACCATTATAAATTCCAGGATGCTTTATTAATTTTTTCAAGATCCAAAAAGGATAATGATGATTTCTGTTGGTTGACTTAAACAGTCTCATTTATACTGTATCAACTATGATTGGATAATATCTCGTATTTATAGAATTTAATCAGTACTTTTGCATGTTAACTTTTCCATACATGTCCAATACTTGTTAAACAAATCGATTAGAGGGAAATAAGCTTTTAAAGTGATAAATGCTCCATCTTTTTCAAAGAGATATTTTTTTCTGAATTTAGAAGATCTTGGTGGGGTCCTCGTGATTGTGGAATATTCCGTGCCTCACTGCAATCTTCACGGGAAAACAATTTCAATCTTAAGCATTCTCATCTCTTTAGTTTGGATTTGGTTGAAACAGTGCCACTTGGTTGCACGACACTCTTATAGATGGTTCTTTGTTGCCTAGTCATGGGGGTTTCTTGTGTGTGTTTTGTATTTTTATTTATTTCACTCACAGGTTTTGTGGGGTAGTAAACATAACTTATAGTTAGACTTTCAACTATAAATTTATATAGTATATTTTAAAATTAACAGGACATAGGCAAAGCAAAAGTGTGAGAGCAAATCGTAATAACTTTTTTCATAAATATATGATGCTGCTTAGATTTGCTGTCTTATTAAGTGGACCACCAGTTTCTTACACTTTCCTTTTCTTCGCCTTTTTGTTACCGACACATACAATTGGACGCATCGATCATATGTTGTCCACGCACACCCAGTGTATAAACACTAAGTCGTCGTCTTCTTCTTCTACCAATATAAAAGGAGCCTTGTGTCCTCATGCTTGTTGGCTTGGGAAATCATGTCACTGTTTTTTTTTTCTTTTTTTCCAAAGTCAAACAGTAACGCTCTAAAGCAATGATAATTCCTCTCTTTAGAACACAAGAAAACGTTTCATCCCTGACAAGAGAGACAGTAGTGAATTGATCGATCTTGAAGCCATTTCTTTCTTAGTGTACATTACTTTCTAATGTGCATATCATTCAAAAGTTTGACATTTGTTATCTCTGTTAGAGAGTGTGCTGTAGAAAGTCAGTTGTCGATTTTACCCTTTTTTTTCAAAATAGGTCACTGCTAGCCCTAGCTAGGACAAGAAATGCTTTATGTCTTTCTGACTAAAGCATCCGATTCCCTTTTCTTCTGCGTTATTAAACAAGAGTTTTGGCTTCACAGTCTCTTCTAATCTTTGTTCCTTGGGAAAAAGGTTTGTTAAATCGTATTTTGATTGGTGACATTGTGCACTGCATATTAATTATATATATAACACGCTAACTTAGTCATCGATCCTCCTCTCGCATCATTTGATTTGACTCATTACTGTTAGTAGTTTAAAGCTAGAATGAATATAATATTGGGGTTTAATTGATCTTATCTCACACGTGTAATTGACATTGGGGTTAAACAACTCCTGTTTTTCACACTCTGTTCAGACCAAGTGCTTGCTTTCACGTTTACATGACAATCTAGATATATATATATATATATTTCTAGTTAGGGATAAAAGAATTCCTGTTTCTTTTCTTGGGCTATAGAAAAAAGTTCCATATCCAGTAAAGAGAAAGAAAAAGAAGGGAGAATCTTTGTTGTATTCCCCAAAATCAAATCTAACGTCAGCTTCGACCGAGTGAGAGGGGTCAATTTCTGCTTAAACTTTTTTTTGAATCACATAAATAAATGTCTTCTTCTCGACTTTGGTTACAAAAGAATACATTATTATTAAAATGAAGGGTTAAAAAGTTTGGTCAGGCGGAGGAGCGGCTCCAGGATCCGGATAGGCGAGGGGCCCACAGGGTAAGCTGGTCTAGGAGAAGACGAAACCTTCAATGATGACGTCATCTCGTCTTAGTAATCAGAAAATAAAAACCTAATTTTTTTATTCAAACATCATCTTCTCGCAATAATAATATGAATATCCCCGTGATTGCGAAGTGTGTGTTGATAATGATCTCTCTCCGCCCCAAATCTCCGGGCGATTTTATCATTGTGCCTACTTACACACGGCGGTGTTAAAATAACTGAATAGTTCCGGTCGAATTGTAGGATTTCGGAGACTCTTTTTTTTTTTTCTTTTTTCGGGAAAAATTAAAGTCTTGTCTCTGTTTTCAGACGAATCTTTTGATGTATCACTTGCATGGCTGTGAAGGCTCTGTGTAGTCTGTAAAGCTTACACGAGGATTTTGTTGCTCCCCCCCTTTTTATCTCACTCTCTCTCTCTCTCTACGATAATGTCTCTCCCACCGTTTCCTTTCGCCTTCTCTCTGTCTGTTTCCATCTTTCTTTCCTTGTTTTTGGCTCTGTTTACTTGCCATCTCTCGATGATAACGACATGAAACCCACCTCTAGAAAAACAAATCACATATTATTAAATCATCTTTATTAGGATTTTTTGAATTCCGTCCCACACTGTCTTGCTTGTGTTAAGGATCACTGGATTATTTTTTTTGTCCTTTGTATGTATTTTTTCTGAGTGGCTGTGAAGGTGTGATTCAGGTGCCCCTTTCTTCTTTTGTTTTCCCTGCTTAAGGTATTTCTAGCTACTATTCTGGAATTTTCCCGTTTCTTGGCCTGTTAGTTACGCCCTTAGGATCGATCGTATTCTCTTTGTTATCGTCTTCAGTGTTTGACACTGCCTTGTCTTTTTTTTTTCTTTTTCTTTCAATAACCTTAGATGGTTATTCCTTGGCCTGATGGGTTCTTTTACATTCGGCAGGAGTGGAATCAGTGTATGGTGATAGACAACGACATTTCAATTTCTTCTTTTACTTTAATGTCAAATATATATATCTTTACTTGACACTTGGTTTCTTTATGTGGTCTCATTTGCTTTGACAACAAAATGCAGGTTATATAGAGTCCTTTTTTGGAGTGTGCATAACTTGATACTGTGCTTTTGGTTCAGTTTTGCTGTGAGCGTATGCCTGGAAATAAGTACAACTGCAGTTCGTCTCATATCCCACTCTCTCGAACAGAACGGCTCTTGAGAGATAGAGAGCTCAGAGAGAAGTGGAAGAGCAACCGGGCTCGTAATCCTAATGAAGTTGTTGGCAATTCAGACAACTCTGAGAACGACCTCCGTTTAGAGGGCGACAGTTCCAGGCAATATGTTGAACAGTACTTGGAAGGGGCTGCTGCTGCAAGGGCACACGATGATGCCTGTGAGAGGCAAGAAGCAAGGCCTTATAACAGGCAACGGCTACTTGTAGTGGCTAACAGGCTCCCAGTTTCTGCGGTGAGAAGAGGTGAAGATTCATGGTCTCTCGAGATCAGTGCTGGTGGTCTAGTTAGTGCTCTCTTAGGTAAGTCATTATTTTCTCATACTGACTTATTCGTTCCAGTTTGCATTTCTCGTATTGCTAGTTCAGTATCCGAGGCAGCATTCATGTGCAGTAATGAACAACCATGAAAAGTGGTTTTATATGGTCCATTCTTTGCACGATTTACTAGTAGGCTGACATAAAATTATGACCTTGTGAAGGTGTAAAGGAATTTGAGGCCAGATGGATTGGATGGGCTGGAGTTAATGTGCCTGATGAGGTTGGGCAGAAGGCACTTACCAAAGCTTTGGCTGAGAAGGTACGTACAGAGTTTCTCTTGCTGATGTTGCTGCCAATGATAATCATCTTGTGTGTATTTGAGTCTTAATTTGTTTTTCTCTTGATTATAGACTGTCATTTGATCTCTTGTTTATGTTTTTTTAACTTGCAGAGGTGTATACCCGTGTTCCTTGACGAAGAGATTGTTCATCAGTACTATAATGGTTATTGCAACAATATTCTGTGGCCCCTGTTTCACTACCTTGGACTTCCACAAGAAGATCGTCTTGCCACAACTAGAAGCTTCCAGTCTCAATTTGCTGCATACAAGAAGGCAAATCAAATGTTCGCTGATGTTGTAAATGAGCACTATGAAGAGGGAGATGTCGTCTGGTGCCATGATTATCATCTTATGTTCCTTCCTAAATGCCTTAAGGAATACAACAGTAAGATGAAAGTTGGATGGTTTCTCCATACACCATTCCCTTCGTCTGAGATACACAGGACACTTCCATCGCGATCAGAGCTCCTTCGCTCAGTTCTTGCTGCTGATTTAGTTGGGTAAAATCTCTACTTGCTTCTATTTATACACAGGACATTTGATGGTAAATGAGCAGACTTACAGAACTGTGTTTAATCTCATATTGTTTACTTTTCAGCTTCCATACCTATGATTATGCAAGGCACTTTGTGAGTGCGTGCACTCGTATACTTGGACTTGAAGGAACACCTGAGGGAGTTGAGGATCAAGGCAGGCTCACTCGAGTAGCTGCTGTATGGCCATTTCATTACTTCAACCCTCACATTATTCACACATATTATCGCCACAGTGACAACAATAACTCATAATACCATGTCTATTTCTGATATCTTTGTAACAGTATCTTGTTTTTGCTTTGGAATTCAGTTTCCGATTGGCATAGATTCTGAGCGGTTTATACGAGCACTTGAGGTCCCTGTGGTCATACAGCACATGAAGGAATTGAAAGAAAGATTTGCTGGCAGAAAGGTATGCAATTTTCTATCTTTAATATTTTTAATTTTAAAGGTCTACGAAAGAGCCAGTCACCGTGGGAAATTATGCTGCATTGCAGTCTGTTTGAAAGATTTTCTGAGGCAAGTCAATGGAAGTATCACATAAAAATGGTTATTCTCCCTCTTCACTAAAAATCCTGTTTTATTGACAGGTGATGTTAGGTGTTGATCGTCTTGATATGATCAAAGGGATTCCACAAAAGATTCTGGCATTTGAAAAATTTCTTGAGGAAAATGCAAGCTGGCGCGATAAAGTGGTGTTATTGCAAATTGCGGTACCAACAAGAACAGACGTCCCTGAATGTAGGATTTCTTTCTTGCATGTGATCTCTTTAGTTGGTTTAAGAGTAGCTTCACTCATAAAATTTACTACAAAACATCTGCTAAAATTTCCCTTGTAGTTTATTTATAGCTGTTCTGATGCGTATAGTTGCATGTAAGATGTCACAAGAAATCATGTCACCAAAACTACTGTAGGCTGTGATAGATGATCTAGCAACCTAATCTCTTGAAAGCACAGCAATTTGAAACCCGTAGCTAATGGGTGATCTTCTGGATGTATATTCCTTCTCTTACAGATCAAAAACTCACAAGCCAAGTTCATGAAATTGTTGGACGCATTAATGGTCGTTTTGGGACCCTGACTGCTGTTCCAATACATCACCTGGTCTGTTTTCCTTCTTTATCCTTATATTATGATCTCTCACTAGCTGTAGTTTCTTTTTATTTACTCTTTTCATGAGAAATGATCTTGTGTTTTTACAATTGAATGTTAGACCTCTATGTTAGGGATTGAAAATCGTTTTAGCAGACCATTCTTGCGGGTACCGTGGATATAGAATAGATTATCTGTATCATGCTACATTTTTGGAATTCTGGATGTTCTAGTTTGAAAATGCAGCTCTGACATAATGCTGATAAAACTCTCATTCCCTGTCAGGATCGTTCTCTGGACTTTCCTGCTTTATGTGCACTTTATGCCGTCACAGGTAAATTGTCTGGCTAGAGTTTGTATGGCATGCCACTTTCAGAGTCTCAATAATGTTATTTACAGTTCAAGAGTATTCCTTTTTGCCATCTGATAAGTTTCTTTGATTTCTTTCTTCAGATGTTGCACTTGTCACATCTTTGAGAGATGGGATGAACCTTGTCAGCTACGAATTTGTTGCTTGCCAAGAGGCCAAAAAGGGCGTCCTCATTCTCAGTGAAGTAATAACTCGTACTTTGCAGCTTAATAGAGTTCTAATTTAAGAGTATAAAATATGGGCGGCACTACATGGGTTTTAAGATGTGTTACCATCAGTCGTTTAAAGTTGCATTTGTTTTACAGTTTGCAGGTGCTGCTCAGTCTCTGGGTGCTGGAGCTATTCTTGTGAATCCTTGGAACATTACAGAAGTTGCTGCCTCCATTGGACAGGCCCTAAATATGACAGCTGAAGAAAGAGAGAAAAGACATCGACATAACTTTCATCATGTCAAAACTCACACTGCTCAAGAATGGGCTGAAACTTTCGTGAGGTATGCAAATCAATTATGTCTTATTATTTGTTTTAAGACATTTCAAAAACATTGCTATTCGTTTTCCTAGCTTTTAATGAGATGATCCATTCATGCTATTGAAAATGCAACTCTTAACAAATCTGCAGTGAGCTAAATGACACCGTAATTGAGGCTCAACTACGAATTAGTAAAGTCCCACCTGAGCTTCCACAGCATGATGCAATTCAACGGTATTCAAAGTCCAACAACAGGCTACTGATTCTGGTAAGTGGTAGGCGTCAACTTGTTTATAAATAATAATTTGTTAAGTACTTTCATATTCTGTTTAATCCATTTATATACCGTAAGGGCTTTTTGCTCATAGTTATGTTTTGAGAGCTGCCTTTTACCGTGCTTCTTGTCACTATATCTTGTAACTGTAAATACTTTCAGGGTTTCAATGCAACTTTGACTGAACCAGTGGATAATCAAGGGAGAAGAGGTGATCAAATAAAGGAGATGGATCTTAATCTACACCCTGAGCTAAAAGGGCCTTTAAAGGCATTATGCAGTGATCCAAGTACAACCATAGTTGTCCTGAGCGGAAGCAGCAGAAGCGTTTTGGACAAAGTATATATAAATTTCTTTCTATCAGTTTCCTTAATTTATTTTCTTGTTATAATAATTTCGCTGACTGACTTGGTTTACTTAAATCAGAACTTTGGAGAGTATGATATGTGGTTGGCCGCTGAAAATGGGATGTTCCTAAGGCTTACGAATGGAGAGTGGATGACTACAATGCCAGAGCACTTGAACATGGAATGGGTTGATAGTGTAAAGGTAAAGTAGATTTTGCGGTTCAGACAGACAGCATCTCAAGTACTTCACTGAAACTTTCTTCACTTTCCCTTCCTGAAATTTTGTTTTATCTATCTGTAGCATGTTTTCAAGTACTTCACTGAGAGAACTCCCAGGTCACACTTTGAAACACGCGATACTTCGCTTATATGGAACTACAAATATGCAGGTACTTCTCTATTTTTACCTGATTGTTTTTGCCGTTTGATCACCCTGAGACACTTATTATCTCCTTCTTCCCTATAGATATTGAATTCGGGAGACTTCAAGCAAGAGATTTGTTACAACACTTATGGACAGGTCCAATCTCCAATGCATCAGTTGATGTTGTCCAAGGCAGCCGCTCTGTGGAAGTCCGTGCGGTTGGTGTGACAAAGGTGAAAATAATCCATCAATAGCCTTCTCCTGTCTATTCTGCATCACCTTAGATTCTCACATTCCAGAATCGTTTCTATCTCAGGGAGCCGCAATAGATCGCATTCTAGGAGAGATAGTGCATAGCAAGTCGATGACCACACCCATCGATTACGTCTTGTGCATTGGTCATTTCTTGGGGAAGGTGATTAAAGCTTTTCTTGTATAATATACCACATCCAATTCTAAAGTCTCGAGGGATTTTGATACAAATGTCTCTTTGACAATGTGTGAACAGGACGAAGATGTTTACACTTTCTTCGAACCAGAACTTCCATCCGACATACCAGCCATTGCACGAGCCAGACCGTCATCTGATGCTGGAAGCAAGTCATCATCAGGAGATCGAAGACCGCCTTCAAAGTCGACACATAACAACAACAAAAGCGGATCAAAATCTTCATCGTCCTCTAACTCTAACAACAACAACAACAACAACAAGTCCTCACAGAGATCCCATAGCTTAGGAAACTCAAGACGTCCATCACCAGAGAAAATTTCATGGAATGTGCTTGACCTCAAAGGAGAGAATTACTTCTCTTGCGCTGTGGGTCGTACTCGCACCAGTGCTAGATATCTCCTTGGCTCACCTGACGACGTCGTTTGCTTCCTTGAGAAGCTCGCCGACACCACATCCTCACCTTAATATCTCGAGACGGTGTCAAGTGAGTTCATGTAACTCAATAAAAACTATTGTTTTGTAACAAAGGCAGCCATTACCAGACTCTTTTAGTGGTTTGATTCTAATATAATAAGAGTAGAGCAACTTATGACAAAACTAAAAGCAACTTATGGCACAAACGAGAACAAGAACACAATAGAGAATTGATAAATCAAAGCTCTTATTACATAGAATATTCGAACTACAAATACACCCCTAAGCAAATCTAATGAAGAAAGGGGAAGGAAGGGGTAATTAAACAATATAGAAAAAAGGTAGATGAAACTGATATTAAAGGTGATTAATCTAATGACGAATCACAACCCCTCTCTCTTCAGGTTTTCTTGTTTGGCTCGAATGCATACTTAATCAGAGACTCTTTAATGGAGAGTAGCTCAGGGAACTCTTTCTTGAGCTTAGAAGCATCCATCTCGTTGTTGCTTCTTGGAGCCACAATGACTTTAGCTTGCTCCTCTAATGTGAAGTTTGCCCATTTGAATTCAGGGTTGATGTAGTCTCTGTACATCTCTAGGATCTCGTTGTGACTCACCACACCTGGGTTTGTGAAGTTCCAGATTCCTTTCAAGTTTCTTTTCGCCATCTCGATGGAGATCGGTAAAAGCTCATCCAACACAGTCATGCTGTTTGGGATGTTCACTACTTTGTTGTACCTGGAGATCTTGGTGATGAAGTTGCGCGGGTTGTTTAGATCTGAGGATATCGGCATCCTTACCCTCAATGTGCATACGTTGTCAAATTCCTTTAGCAGTTCCTCGACCTGTACACACATTCATAACAAATAATTAGCATACGTAAGAAGGAGAAAACGTTACAGAAGGAGAGTGTATGATCTTGACAGAGCAAGCAAGAATTAGTTACCATGGCTTTGGTTTTTGAGTAGAAAGAGCCAGTGAAGTTGGGAGTGTCTTCCTCCTTAAAACCAATTCCTGAACCTTCCGGATGCTTGTCATCATATTCGAATATACAACCAGTAGCGAAATTCATCATCAAGAGTTCGTGCTCTCTGCAGACATCAGCTAGAGTCAATGTGCCAGCTACGTTGGCACGGATAGTCTCGGTCTTGTGAGACTCACACCAGTCAACATTGGGTCTCCCAGTCACACCAGCGGAATTGAAAACATGGGTTGGCTTAACGCTCTGAATATCCTGCAAAAGAGATGATCGATCCTCCAACCGTCCTTTCCCATACTCGTAAGCAATTCCTTGCTTCTCACATATCTTTCCAAGCAGTCCACCGATCCATCCGGTCTTTCCATATATCAAGAACTTCAGCGAAGGCTTCTGCGGTGTGCCGCTGCTCCTTGGGCTCGGAACCATCATATGGGTTTGACTGGGTTTCTCAGATAACGTAGCTGCCAAAGAATTGTCCTCAGAGCCATCAAAGTGTCGCCCACCAGGCATCATCAGCATCCTTGGATGAGGAAGCAATGCTCCAGAAACATCACCCCACCATTCTGGGTTCTGCGTGTACCATTCCATAGTTTTCTTCAACCCTTCTTCCCACGTGGTCCTCTCTGACCATCCCAACTTTTTGAGCTTCTCGTCGTCAAGGAAGTACCTTTGATCGTTAAAAGGTCTGTTGTCGACAAACTTGATGTTCGCCTCAGGGTCCATGTTGAAGAGTTTGCAGATATCTTTGGCAACGTCATTCACTCTCCTCTCCTTCTTCGTCCCAATATTGTAAACATGGCCAACTTCTCCCTTGTGAAGAACAACTTCAAATGCCTCAGCAACGTCTTCACAGTACAGGTAGCTCCTAACATTTGACCCGTCTCCATGAATGGGAAGAACTTGCCCTCTCATTGCCAGCAAAATGAACTTAGGGATCAACTTCTCAGGAAACTGATTTGGTCCGTAGACGTTATTCCCACGCGTGGTAATAACAGGCAAGCCATAAGATCTACCATAGGCCATAACAAGCATCTCAGCACCAGCCTTAGTTGCAGAGTAAGGATTGGTTGGGAGGAGCTGAGAAGCCTCATGGTTACCAACAAGAGCATCCTCATCAGTTTCACCATAGACTTCATCAGTACTGACATGAATGAACCTCTTGATCTGACCGGTGACTTTACAAGCCTCAAGAAGCACATGAGTTCCATAGATATTGTTCTTGGTAAACTCGAAACTGTTACCGAAGGAATTGTCGACGTGAGTTTGAGCAGCGAAATGCATGATGGTGTCAATACCTTCAGTGATAAGGAGATGATTGACCAAGTCAGCACTGGCGATATCACCTTTGACAAACTTGAAATTAGGAGAGTGTTTAGAGGGATTGAGATTCTTGAGATTGGAGCAGTAATCAAGTTTGTCAAGCACAACTATTTTGTAACCAGGATAGCTTCGTATGAGTCTGTTGGCGACATGGGACGCAATGAAACCAGCAGCTCCGGTGATGAGAATGTTCTTGGGAGTGTAGGAAGCCATCAGAAAACGCTGCGTTTTATAATCGAACAAGATTAGCGTAATATTATTGCACGTAGCAAGCTGAGACAAGTTCCAATCATTTTATGCAGGAATGAACAACGAGATCGAGATTAGAGATTGAATCATCAGATCTAACACGGAATCAAACGTAAACGCATTTAGAATATCAAAAACTAGCGACTTTCAATTGCAAAACACTTAGATCCAATCCAGATCAGAGCAGACTACAAAAAAAAACCCGAAATCTAGATTTTGTAACAACGGAGAGAGAATTTTCAATCGGATCAAAGAGAAGTAAGCAATGATAAACAAAACTCAGTGAAGCATTAGGATGATTAATGTAAAATTGGAGATCCTCGAAACATACCTTTGAATTTTCAGATCTTCAACGATCAGCAACCTTAGATCGCAAGAGAATATGAGAAGACAACTGGAAAATTCCTAGAAAATGTGAAGAAATTTCGACGGTGGGGAAGCTGACGAAGAAGCGAAAGCAACGGAGAAGAAGAATCAAAATTCAAAAAAGAGTCTTCCCTACAGAGCCAAAAATAGACAAGACTGCTCGTGAGGAGAGGGGAGACAGTCTACGAGAATTCTTTTTATATTGCTCAAACTTACGAAAATGCCCTTTTCTTTCTCACTTATTTACAAAACGCGGGTAGGTACACCACACCACTTGAGTCGCGCGTGTTGAGATCCCGCGTTTTCTCAAAATGTTACACTTATCTCCACCAAAATTACTTTACTAGTTCATTCTAGTCTATAATTTAGTCTACATTTTGATTTAGAAATTCTCATTTTTAATAACAAAACACTAAATTTGGATATCAAATAGTATGAAGTAACGATTTTCGAAAAACAATGATTAGTAACGATTTTTAAATAAACCCAATGATGATGTTAGCGAAATAATTAGGTAAGTAAAACAAAGGACGGTGGGCTGACAGTGCGTCTACGTTGGCGATTGTGGCAACGTTAAGCATGTTAGGTACGGTGTGTGGCTCTCAAGTTCTCAAACTTTTTGATATGCTATCTAAGGTCGTTTTCGTAATTTCACATAGCAATCGAATTTGTAATGATATGTTTACTATATTTTGATATGATTCTTTTAATATGGGATATGCAATCATTCATTGCAGTTGCCCATATGCTTTGATGATCAGATCACCGACACATTTTCAATTATTCTCACTTGTGAGTTAATGAGTACCCTATACTTAATGATACTATCATTTTCTTAATTTCTTTCCTTGATCGTTAACATTTTACTAATAAAGACGCGTTTGTGGAGTTATTACATGAAAGGGGACGATTTATGAGAGAGATAGTTTGAGGGGGGTTAGAATAGAAAAAACGGTTTTTATTCAGGGACCATTTTGTTAAATAACGAGTGTAATAAAAAAATTAAAGGACACGTGCTGCGAGCACGTGCGTAAGACTTTCAATTCATCATCGGCCCACCGATCAGAGAGAAGAGAATCGCCGGTCAAAAAAAATGGCGTCCGCGATTTTTCTCTCTCTCTTAAACGGAGCAACGCCTTTGAAATCGAATTCGCTCCACAAATCTAATTTCACTCCACAACGTCTTCGAACTATCTCTTGTTCTAGACCTTCTTACTCTTCCCCGAGTCGCGAGATTTTTCTCAGAAACCAATCTACTGTTCCTATTTCGTGTAAGCGTCGGTTTGACTTCGTTCCTCGTTGCGGAATTTCGTCGAACGATTTGCCTACAGAGAAAAAGAAGAGCTTAGGTGAGTGGGTTGAGTTCGTTGGAGATGCGGTATCGACGGCGTTCCCGATATGGGTTTCTCTGGGATGCTTGTTGGGGCTGATGAGACCAAGTACCTTCAACTGGGTCACTCCCAATTGGACTATTGTAGGTCTTACGATCACTATGCTTGGAATGGGTATGACTTTGACCCTCGACGATCTTCGTGGCGCGTTGTCAATGCCCAAGGAGCTCTTCGCTGGCTTTTTATTGCAGTACTCGGTCGGTTTGCCTCTCCATGCTTATAATAGTGTTCCGATTGTCGTGAATTATGCACAAATTAGAAGAGAAATCGGGAAAGATGAGATCTTTAAGGAACCAATGTAGAGATATCTGATAATAGTTTTGTTGGGGTTTGGTAACGTAATCTTGTGGAGTAATTTGAGTTCTTTCTTGAGCTCATGATTCTTGTTTTAGAGGATGGATAAGCTCATAATGAATCGTGTTGCAGGTGATGCCACTGTCAGGATTTTTTTATAGTAAACTCTTAAATTTGCCACCACATTACGCAGCCGGTCTCATATTGGTTGGTTGCTGTCCAGGCGGTAATTATACATTTACTCACTTGATTGAAATTGATTAACATTCATGTGGTGCTCTAATGCTCTTCTCATTTCTTATCTGAAGGCACTGCAAGTAATATTGTCACCTACATTGCACGGTTTGTAATCCAAACAAAAACAAAAGTTTTTGAGTTCCATATATTTCTTATAATACAACTGGATGATCCGTCTTAGTTTCTTTTTTTTTCATTGTACAGTGGAAATGTTGCGCTATCAGTGTTGATGACAGCAGCTAGCACTGTTTCAGCTGTGGTTAGTGACATACTGTCATCGCAGTTTCCATTCTTCCTGTAGATTAAGACACCCACCCCATTTAATGCATTCCATTTTCTAGATTATGACACCGCTTCTTACGGCAAAGCTTGCCAAGCAATATATCACTGTTGATGCTCTTGGATTACTAATGTCAACACTACAGGTTTGGTTGGTTCAATCAGATTCTTGTTCGAATTTGAAACGAGCGAGTTTTTGTTCATTGAATTAACCCTTCTTGGCTCTTGTACAGGTGGTTCTTCTCCCAGTGTTGGCTGGTGCATTTCTGAACCAATACTTTAAAAAGCTGGTGAAATTTGTTTCTCCTGTGATGCCTCCAATTGCGGTTGGAACCGTTGCAATCTTGTGTGGGTATGCTATCGGTCAAAATGCCTCTGCGATACTCACGTCTGGGAAACAAGTAGTCCTGGCTTCATGCCTTCTTCACATCTCTGGATTTTTCTTTGGGTATGTGTTTTCAAGACTACTCGGAATTGATGTGCCATCATCCAGAACTATCTCTATTGAAGTCGGCATGCAGGTAAGCAACAGTTTATCAAATGAAACAGTAAACAGAGGCTGTTTAAAATCAATTTCACCTGAACCTTTTATCCATTTTGTTTTGGTGAAGAACTCGGTGCTTGGAGTTGTTCTTGCGACACAGCATTTTGGCAATCCACTCACTGCGGTACCGTGCGCTGTTTCTAGCGTCTGTCACTCAATTATCGGTAGCGCCTTGGCTGGAGTCTGGAGACGAAGTGCCCCAAAACAGCTTGAAGACTGAAGAGAAAAGGAACGGAAAGTTGGGATTTCATGGAGTCTCAACACTGTTACTCAAATGCAACAGCTTTCAGGACCATTTTAGTTATGTTTGTTGAACATATGAACAAGAACTGTTACGGTATGATGAAATTCTCTTGGAATGTTTTGTTTTCTAAGTCTGAGATTCTCTTGGTATTTTTCTTAAAAGAAGTCTTGATTTCGAAACTTTAATAATTTTTGTTGTAGACTTGACTTGTGGTGATGAAAGTTGAATATACTTGAGGAGGGTAATTTCGGGATTTTGAACCGAGAACACGTAGTCTTGGTCGCAGATTATAAAAGACTTAAAGTCGTCCTTCTTCTCCAAATCGATTTTCGTTTCGCTTTCTCTCTGATTTGATTTCAATTTTAATTTCGATTTCTTGTTCGGTTCTCGCGGAAAATTGGTTGCTGGTAGGGTCAAAGCTTCCAAGATTTGTTCTTTTGTTTTGGTAGAAGTCCATGGAGTGTGAGGGAGAAAGACAGTGGAGCTCTCTCATAGTACCTTCTGTTCTGGAGATGGTGAGAGAGCAGAACTTCACGACTGTTCCTCCGAGGTATGTTCGGTCTGATCAAGACAAAACTGAGATTCTCGATGATTCTAGTCTTAGTACAGAGATTCCAGTCATCGACATGAAGCGCTTGTGTTCTGTTTCCGCCATGGATTCCGAGCTCAAGAAGCTCGATTTCGCTTGCCACGATTGGGGATTTTTCCAAGTTAGTCTCTTTTCACCCCAATGAATCTTTGTTTTCCTCGTGGAATGTGATTTATGTTTAAAAAAGCTCTCTTGCTGGGTTTTTCAATCTGTTTATTAGGTGGTAAACCATGGAATAGACTCGTCTTTCTTGGACAAACTAGAGACAGAGGTTCAAGATTTCTTCAGTCTCCCCATGGAAGAGAAGAAGAAGTTGTGGCAGAGAAGTGGTGAATTTGAAGGATTCGGACAAGTGAACATTGTGTCCGAGGATCAGAAACTCGATTGGGGAGACATGTTCATCCTCACCACTGAACCAATTCGATCACGCAAATCTCTCTTGTTCTCCAAATTACCACCTTCTTTCAGGTAGGATCTGCTTAGCGTTGTTGGCTTATTGCTGTGTAATTACTAATTAGTCTCTCACAATTGTAAGCGGCCTTTCAGAGAAACGATAGAGGCTTACTCCTATGAAGTGAAGAACGTAGCTAAAATCCTCTTTGCGAAAATGGCGACTGTTCTTGAGATCAAAAGTGTAGAAATGGAAGATTTGTTTGAAGATGTTTGGCAATCTATCAAGATAAATTACTACCCGCCATGTCCACAGCCTGATCAAGTTATAGGTTTGACTCCACATTCGGACGCTGCAGGTCTCACAATACTGTTACAGGTGAATCAAGTGGAAGGACTCCAGATCAAGAAAGACGGCAAGTGGGCTGTTGTAAAACCTCTTCGAGATGCTTTAGTTGTTAATGTTGGAGAAATCTTAGAGGTAAGAAACTATTCCCATTGTTATGTTTATTGGTGCTGCATTGATGCATTCTTCTTCTGATGGGAGTGTTTTTTCTTATTGTAAAGATCATAACAAACGGGAGATACCGAAGCATCGAGCATAGAGTGGTGGTAAATTCAGAGAAAGAGAGGTTATCGGTTGCGATGTTTCATAGTCCAGGAAAGGAGACAGTGATTGGTCCGGCGAAAAGCCTCGTAGATAGGCAGAAGCAAAGTTTGTTCAAAAGTATGAGCACACAAGAGTACTTTGATGCCTTCTTTGCTCAGAAACTCAATGGCAAATCTAACCTTGATCTTATGCGTATCTAAAGAAATGACCCTTATAAATACCATATTGTACGCGTAAAAATTCGTAATTAAGAAAAGCTTCGTCTTCTTGTCATTAAAGTCATGCAATAATTACATAGGCTCTAATTAAGGCTTACGCAGAACTTTAAATATTTAATTTTTTCCAAAGGAAAGTAAGAAGAAAGGGGTCCTGTGCATTTAATTGGCTGACCATTGTGCATTACGGTAGACGCGAAGCAGCAGATTGTAGCATATCTCTCTCCCCACAACACACAACCAGTAAAACCACGGGAAGACGATACCAACCGTTATATATTAACAGCCGTCGACAAAGCGTACAAGAGAAGTCTCAAGGATCAATTTTGAGGATATCTTATTAGCTAATCGATGTGTCTGTATTGTTGAGGAGATACAAAAGGGTTTTTTTTTCTTTCTTTTTTCTGGGGTTTTCAAGGGTTTCGTTTTGCAAGTCGAGATTTTAATGGCGGGTGTTTCTGCGATTGATACGGAGAAATACTCTTTGTTGGAGGATTTTAATGTCGATGTTGAAGTAGATGATGAAGAATACGAAACTTTCTCCCTCTGTTTCTGGGTTTATCTTCTTAATTCCACCACATTCCCATCTACCATCATTAGACAGGTGATTTTCTCCACTACTCTATCAAAGCTTCTTCTTATTGTTTCTCTTTGTGTTTAGCTGAAATGTTTCTCCTTTATTCATCGGACTTGGTTTGTTTCTCTGTTAGTTTCTGGAACATGTTTGATTTTTGTATCCTGTGTACTGAATTTACGAACATTTTGAGCTTGGTGTGATCTATCATCCTCGATTGTTGGTATATATGCGACAAAGAAGTGAAATTTGAGTTGGTTTTTCGGGTATCTGAGTAATACTTTGAATGCCCAATTCTCTGTTTTATTGTTTCTATAGAGATTTAGATGCCAATCATGGAATCAGTATTTGGAAATAGGATTGATTCACTTTCTTATTCATCTCTGATTCGAATTACATGTTTTTGATTTAGGATCTTCTCGAGAGTTTATTATTCTCTCATATAATATGATCAAGGTGGTTTGTCTTTAACAGGTTCACTCAGACATGAGTGTTAGTGCACCTTTCCTTGTCTTAGATGAAAACAAGAAGATGATGCTTTTGCCATTGACTCTCCTTCACAAGGAAGCTCCTGATCCTGTAGACACTTCTTCCTGGACTGACGTTCCTAGCGTATCTACAAAATCCGATTTTCCTCTCGACAAATGGGTTCATGTGGGATGTGAGGTAAGAGATTCCGCGATTTTCTCAGGAATGCAAGATTCTATAGTTCTTGAGATGGCTGATTCTGCTGTTTTTTCTCAGGTTTCTAGAAATTACATGAGGCTTCTTATTGATGGAAAGATTGAAGGAGAGCAGTTCTTGACTTCCTTGCTGACTAAGAACACCAATCCCGAGTGTCCTAGAAAGATATCACTATTTAGTGTTGGCGGAGATGGTTATAGTGTTCAAGGTTTCATCAAATGTGCAGAAGTCTTGCCTGCTAGTGACCATGTGGAGCATCACTATATGAAGGTCTTTGCTTAACTCTTGCCATTCTCTTCCTTTAGAACACTCTTGTTCTGTGTTTGCTTATTCCCACTATTCTAAGTTTTCTTTTTCTATTTTTGCCAGGAACCACCTCTATTGTTATCTGTCAATAAATCATCCTCATCGGGGATTGAATTAGATGATGATGGTGTTTGGAAGGTCAGACTTTCTAAAGCTCATTAGAAATTTTCTTGGGGTTGATTGATTTACATTTCCGCAGTCAACACTTATTTTCTTGCTCTACAGGCATCTCGTAGGGAGATTTTTTCCTTGGATGTTATTTTGTCCGATGCCATTGGCCAGCCTGTGCGCAAGGATGTGGAGGTTCATTTCTCTTACGATTTCTCATCACTTTAGGCACTAAGTTGCCTACTTTTTTAGCTTGGTATCGATACTACATGGTTGGGTTTAAAATGCAAGGTTGTTACATCGCTGCTGTATGCCAATACCCTTCTGGAGGCCAAGATGAGTGAAGCTGAGGCTCCTCTTTTGATAAGAGATGAAGGAGTTGAATTCTCATCTGATGAAAGACCGATCAAATTATTGAATGGGCGCTCATCCTTTAAGCTCAAGATCTCTCAGGTAAAACAGGTGCTTACTGTGTTTTTATCTTTGTATTGCTTCTCTGCGACTTGTGTGGGAAAGACTTTTACGCTTTTTTGTAAAACACTAAAGATTTGTTGTTAAATCTTTTTTTTCCAGCTTTCCTCCAACAGTGATAACAGATTGTTCTGGATTAAATTTGGAATACGAAATGCTAAAGATTATCCTTTCCTTCAAGCTGTTTCCAATCCAATCCGTTGCATTTCGGTTAGTCCTGATGTCCGGCCGCTTTCTGTTACTCCGAAAAGGTTGACCAACATTGATCATCCATCAAGTACCGAATCACCGGACCTTCTACATCACACTTCCTCAGTTAAACGAATCAGGCTGGACAAAGAAAGTGTTTCTGGGAGTGAGGAATCATATCAACAATGCAACTCTCATCCCCAAACCTCAAGACAGGTATATAGTGAATCTCTCTTTTCATAATGTTTTTGGTTGCATAGCTTATACTTTACCGTTTCTGCATTGTTTGCTGTGAGAAGTTTGAGAATGGAAATGACATAAGATTGCACGAAGAAGATAACTCCTCAACTGATTCAGAAAACTCGGAAATGAGATCTACAATCTCAGATTCAACCATTTTTAGATACTGCTTGGGAAACTTGACAGAGAGGTCTCTACTTCTTAAGGAAATCACAAACAACTCATCAGATGACGAAGTTTTGGAATTTGCGAGTCAGGTTTCTCTGTACTCTGGATGTTCCCACCACTGGTAATTTGAACCTAACTATCATACATTTACCAGAGAAGAAACAAAGAAATTAACTTTTTTGTGAACTTGTGAAATGAAGTTTTTTTATTTTCGAAATTTCAGCTATCAAATCAACATGGCAAGAAAACTAATAGCTGAAGGAACAAATGCATGGATATTGATATCTCGGAACAATCAACATGTTCATTGGGATAATGTGGTCTATGAGATTGAAGAACACTTCATGAGGATTTCAAAATGCAGCAGTAGATCTCTCACCCACCGGGATTTTGAGCTGCTAAGGAGAATATCAGGATGCTACGAGTACATAACTCAGGACAATTTTGAGAAAATGTGGTTTTGGTTATTTCCTGTTGCTTACTCCATATCCCGGAGCTTGGTAAACGGAATGTGGCGTTCTTTGTCGCCTAAATGGGTCGAAGGATTTATCACTAAGGAAGAAGCTGAACATTCACTTCAAGGCCAGGAACCGGGAACCTTCATTCTCCGGTTCCCTATTTCAAGAAGCTGGCCTCATCCGGATGCTGGTAGTTTGGTTGTGACTTATGTTGGTCATGACTTGGCTCTTCATCATAAGCAACTCAAGATCGATAACATCTGCGAGTAGATTTCTATCCATCGTATCTTCCTTCCTAAATAAAATATCCTTGTTCATTTGATCTCTGATTCAATTGTGTTTTATTTTCTGCAGAAGTAGTGCAAGGTACATGGATGCAAAACTGCTGCAAGATTTGTTGTTGGCAGAACCTGAGCTCTCTCGGTTAGGAAGGTGAGAAACAGAGAGGTCCTTCGTTGTGTTAGACTTAGACCAAGATAAATTGAATTTCTAGATCAAAGGAACGTTTTTTTGTGCAGGATCACAAGAAACCATTGATTGGTATATGAAGGTTTCTGCATTTTCCAATATACAGATGATAAATCTCTCTTACAGTTAGTAAATTTGTAAAAGCTCAGAGGCTAGATCGGCTCAGATTAATGTTATATACAATTTACAAGGATTTTTGAATGAATACTGATCTTCCTTCAGATGTTGAGCACCAAATTGTAAAATACTAGAGTGCTAAATCGGTTCAACTGAATATTAAAATTGCAATCTACAAAGATTTTAAATGATTACTGATCTTTTACATGTTGAGTGCAAAGTCAACGACAAAATGTAGGTAAGCTGGTAAGGTAGTACCCCACTTCACGAGTTCTATGATTACATATTTTGTAAAGTGTTACATCTCATTTAATAATTTCAACAAAAGCGGATGAATTTTATGTATAAACTCAGTTTTCATTTCATACTATATGAATTTATTTCGTACATGGCGTGTCCAATTGTTCTTTTTCCGGCTGTCTACGTTTTCACGTAACCAACTTTCTTGTCTTCTCTTCTTCAATTTCAGACAATGAGATAAGGAAAAAAAAAAATTAAGAAAAAAAAAGCTTAGAAGGTAATTTGTGCAGAGAAACACAATGGCTAATGCAAAGGAAACAACGTTTTACATAACAATCTCTGTGGTTGCTTTTGTCATTGGTAAAATCGTAATCGCTCTCCTTCTCTACAAGAGATGGAAGAGAAAACACACACTTCATGAAGATGGATTCTCAGGTAATCATCTAGCTTTATTTGTGTGAATTAATCATTCTATGTTGTTTAATTTATGTTTTTATAACTTTGTAGTCAAAGGAGGAGGGAAAATGGTGATGTTTAGATCTCCATTACTTAACTCTGTCTCCTCCGACATGTTTATGAAGAAGACTCATAAGCTAAGCAACAAAGACATTCTCGGTTCTGGAGGATTCGGAACTGTTTACAGATTAGCCATTGATGATTCAACAACTTTTGCTGTAAAGAGACTAAACAGAGGAACCTCCGAGAGAGACAGAGGGTTTCACAGAGAGTTAGAGGCAATGGCTGATATAAAACACAGAAACATTGTAACTCTCCATGGCTACTTCACTTCTCCACATTACAATCTCCTCATCTATGAGCTCATGCCTAATGGAAGCTTGGATCATTTTCTACACGGTACCCGCCAAAAAAAAAAGCAAAGCACTAAACACAAAAACGTGTATATGAGTGGTTACTTCAACCACAAGTTTTTTTTTTTTTTGCAGGAAGAAAATCTGGAGATAGAAATGTTTTGGATTGGGCGTCGAGATATAGAATCGCGGTTGGAGCAGCTAGAGGGATTGCTTACCTTCATCATGATTGTATTCCTCACATTATCCATAGAGACATCAAATCAAGCAACATACTTCTTGATCATAACATGGAAGCTAGGGTTTCGGATTTTGGTTTAGCAACTTTGATGGAGCCAGACAAGACTCATGTTTCGACCTTTGTAGCTGGAACATTCGGATACTTAGCTCCTGGTTTGTACAACAAATAGATTCAAATTCAAATCCATAACAAAAAGAAAAATAGTTTGATTTTGCTTTTTATCATGTGAACAGAGTATTTTGATACGGGTAAAGCGACAATGAAAGGAGATGTTTACAGTTTTGGTGTTGTTCTTTTGGAGCTTTTAACTGGAAGAAAACCAACAGATGATGAGTTTTTTGAAGAAGGAACAAAGCTTGTCACTTGGGTAACAAGCTATCATATCTCTTTTCCTTGTTTAAGTTACTCTGGTTTGGTTAAAAACAACGTCGTTGTGGTCTATTATTGTATACAGGTAAAAGGAGTGGTAAGAGACCAAAGAGAAGAGGTGGTGATAGATAACCGGTTAAGAGGATCACCGGTTCAAGAGATGAACGATGTGTTTGGTATAGCGATGATGTGTCTTGAACCCGAACCAGACGTTAGACCGACCATGGCCGAGGTTGTCAAATTGCTCGAATACATTAAACTTTCGAAACGTTCTTCCTTTTGATGTCTCTCTTGTCAGTATTGCTCGCGTGAAAGCGCGTGAGTGTGTTATGTAAGAAAATTAGTTTCTTGAAATAATCAAATTCAGTTCCAAAGTAAAAACTAAAAAGTTTCGCTGAAGAAAAAGACTTCGAGATTCGCTTCTTTGATAATAGAAGATTTATATAATTGATTTTCTTTTTTTATAATAAAGGATTATACACAAAAAGCCTTATATCAACTATTCTTTCTACTTTATATATATATAAAAAAAAACTATTCTTTCTATAAGATTCTCGTTCAAAGTGAGCATTGGATCTTAAAATTTTTCCTAATTTACAGCTCAGGTCACGTTTTGAAGTCTCGTTATTTGACGGTGAGATCCCAAATGTTCTCACTACATTAAACGTTCTAAATTAATTTAGCGACTTTTTCTTTTAACTGATTCATGTTACTAAGCAACACGAAAAAAAGACGATAACCCACTGGCACTGACGTCAGATGTCTAAGATTTTAAACCAAACAGTACGTTTATAACCACACTTTTGCTAAAACGCTTACTTTTCGTGTAAGCAATTTGCTGGATTATTCACCTTAAAAGCCTGAAAACATTAATTAGCTTTAGATGTCAAAAACAATAATATTTGTTTATTTTTACAATAGAAAAACTAATCACTGATTCACTTGTTTATCATTTATACTATACAACCTGCACTATGTGCAGAATAAATCTATGCAGATAAAATTAGTGTTATGAGTAAATTATTTTTGAGGATCTAAAATTTGTTTGTGTAAAAACG